>JAUTXW010002971.1:312500-517102 GCA_030620095.1 Kuschelorhynchus macadamiae
GACTGTTAGAATTTTTTCTAATCGGAAAGTTTGCCGACAAGATTCTCTAAAAGGCAGCCGAAATGTAGTTCTAACAAATCTTTTTTGGCTCACAAGAACTCGACCAATGCCGTTTGTATGTCTCCAAGCAAGAAAGTCATAAGATAAAACAGATTATATAGAGGCAAAATAAAAAGTTTTTAGCGTATGACGACCCGCAGAATATCTGAGTTGTAAAATTGCATAATTTTTGAAGGAGAGTTGGTTGCATATGTTCTCGAGTTAGTTACGCTATGTAAGATGTTGGTCAATCATAATACTCAGAGATTTAATAGAATCTTTCTGTTCGAGGCTTGATGTTCCGTCCCTAACCAATAGGCATCTGTCCTGGGGCACTCTGAGTGGTGTGAAACCAACCAAGTTGGTTTTTGTGTTATTTAGACACAGTCTATTCGCCAAATACCAAGCAGTAATATCATTAATATACTCATGTGTTATGTGTCACTAGTAACAATAGAGGAAGTGTCAACTACAAGAAGCTTAACATATCTGTTATTGACAGCCAGAGGAAGGAAGCTAATAAATAAAGGAAGAGAATGTATTCCAAAACACTGTCCTGTAGCACTCCAGTTCTAACATTGGCCCAATTAGATACATTCACACCAGACAGCTTGACTGCCTGGGTACAACCCGACAACTACGTCTTTAACCAATTGAATGCAAGTCCCCTTATACCATAATAGAATAATTTGTTGAGTAGTTTTTTGTGAAATCATAAAAAATACCCACTGATTTTAGCCGGCTATTTAAGTTATTTAATAATAGAAGGGGAGGATTGCATCTACGGTTAAATGGCCAATCCTAAATCCAAATTGTCTACATGACAAGATGTTCATGCACTCCAAAAAACTCACTAGTCTTTTAAGAAACGCTTTTTCAAATACTTGTGTGAACACTGAAAATGTAAGAACTTTTTTTCTAAACTGACTCATCTTTAGATGGTATTACTGGCTATTCAAAAAACTCTGCAAATATAAAAAACTTTAGAACTTCAGTTCCTGAGGTAAGTCACAAATTTTTATTATAATTTTGATAATTAAATTTCGTCCCAGGCGACGTACAAAGTTCGTGATTTTCATAATAATCTACATCATTTAATACATTTTGTATTATGACCCAGTTAAGTTTAAATCTGGGGACTATGCTGGCCACTGATTGGATGAAAATTTTGAAATTGCCTATGGCTGCGGTATGGAGTTTTGCATTGTAATGCACAAGAACAAATTTTAATGCAATTGGCACTACAGTGGATCGAAGAATATTGCTTATGTAAGAATTGAAATTTGGAAATCGATCACACATAATGATATTTGTTTTTGCGGCACTTGAAACTCCCGCCTAGGTTATAAATGTTCCACTTCTCAGCTATAGACCTTCGGAAAGTTCATTCTTTACCAGTTCTCAGATGTTACTGCTAAAGGAAGCAAATCGCTCTCAAAGTAGTGATTAAATCCAAACTTTTAGTAAGCTTTTAGAAGAATTATCTTCGTAACACATAAGGACAAGGTGCCAGCGTACTAAACAATTAAAAATGTAATGAAAATTATTGACTTATCCCAAAACGTCTTAAATTATTTTTTTATTTGCACAGTTTGTTTAACTACCATGTAGAGAGTAACTTTAGGTTTTGAAAACATCTAGCCAGCATAATATTGCAATAGATGATTTTAAAATTACAATATAACAAAGGTTTTGATATATACATTACTTAAAAAAAAATTGCCGAAAATTTTACTTTAATCCTTCCTTTCAATTTTCCATTTCCAGTTTTACTATACAGTATGCACCAAACTACCTACAGGATTAGCAATAATCGATATATTCTCAAAACACTTAATGTTAAATCTCCTCTGGCTTTGATGATATTCTGGCCATAGTGCTAAAAAAGTGTACTTCTGAACTAGCTTATATCCTTATCAGCTTACACCAAGTGTCTTATGATTATTTTTCCTTAAAACTGAAAATCTGCTCGCTTAGATGCTGTTCCCAAAAAGGGATCCACAACTCTTCTTGCTAAGTACAGACCAATAAAGCTATTCCCAATTATTTTCCTTCGTGTTGAAAAACCTATAATTTATTATTCCGAAAGTTAACAACCTCGAGGCCTTCTCTAATCTCCGACCGATTAGTTTATTGCCCCATTTGTCCAAGATCCGTGAAAACATCGCCCATCACCAAATTTCGGTCTTTGTAAATGAAAATTACACCAAACCATTCTGGTTTTCGAAAGGGGCTTAGCACGGCAGCTATGCTATCCGATTTCGGGGACTATATTGGAAAGGACACTGACGAAGGTCGTATTTCTGCCTTAATTTTGCTATATTAGTCTAAGGCTTTTGATACCTTTAAGTATTATGCTCAAAATTGATGTTCTGTAGATTTTCACCAAATGCTGTGTAATTTATATCGTGCTATCTTACTGAGCGTAAGCAGTGCGTGGTGCTTGAAGACAGGGCCTCTCAGATGAGTCGTATCACATCTGGCGTACCACAAGATTCTATACTTGGGTCTCTTCATTTTCTGCTTTACATTGCAGATCTCATGAGGTGTATGAAGTTTTGTTCCTGTCAGGTGTATGCGGATGACACACAACGTATGTTTAGCTCTCTGCTCTGTGATCATCATTTGGATGAGTTTGCTGTACATCGGGACTTAAGTGGCCTGTTGAACCTGTCCGAAAGACATATAACTAATTTTTGAATTCCAATAAATGCTCTGTAATATATTTTAAATCGTAGAATGTGGAGCAAATAACCTTGTCCGGTTTACCGCCACTAAAACCAAATAAGTTTAATATCTTATAAATTATCTCCCAATACCCACATACTACAATAAAAAATCAAATGCTTCAAGTCAAAAATTCATTCAGCAGGATCTTTGTTGGATTGGTCAATTGATCGTATCTCATTAGTTGCCACAGCAGCTGCGAATAAATTAAATTTCCTTTTTCGAGTTCAAAAATACTTTCATTTTGCCTACATTTATACCTTTTACACTTCGCACATTAAAGCTTGAGTATTGTTAGCATATATGGAGAGCCTCTCTTTTAATCTTTAACATCGTTGACTCTGCCTAAACAAGAGCTACGCGCCTAATTAATGATCCAAATATCACAAGGAAGCTTGCCCCACGTCATCAAACTGTCGGTGATCTGTCTCTGTTTTACAGATACTGCCATGAATCTTGTTCTAACGAAATATCATTCATTAAGCCTTTCTTAGTTATTCATGTCAGGGAGATACTACACTTTGTTCACTCCTTTATTTTAAGAGAGTCCCAATAACGAAAGTTGTTACCAGCATAGCCCTTTCCTTTTCCCGTAATAAATTCCCTTTCTTCAGTTAAAGCATCTACGTATCTATTACCTAGGCCGCGACCTAGGCCTCTTCCTTCGTGCTTTGCTGATAGTTAAAAGAAAAAAAATAGTTAATCAATCCTAAATCGAAATACATACGTTATGTATTGAAAGTCAACTGTTATTAGGTTTATTTATCCTCATTGTTGCAATTCCATTAAGCAACAATGTTAAAACTACTAAATTGTAGATATCTGATAAAAGAAATTGCAAATCGTTGTTTTGAAAATTTATCAGGGATTTAAAAAATCACTACATGTTTTTCCGAATGAGTTCTAGCATAATCTCAAAATGATCTGCTAAGGAATCTTCTCGGTAGTCACACTTTTTCGTTCTGTAATCTTATAATATTATGTAAGTTATATTTCCCAATAAATTTATAATTATTTAAGTCTGGAAGTAATAAAACTTGAATAACAGGTATAGTCAAAAGCAATGTTATCGTGCGGGTCATACGATTTATCAACGACAAACTTTTTAAGTTTGTTTTTGTTTTATTACGTGTAATCATATCCTTCGCATAAAATCCTGAGGTAAATTAGATAGAACTATGATATTTTCATATGAAAAAAGAAGATAAACATATAAATACCAGCAGTTGCAAAAATCTTTGAGCGAGGTCACTTCAAAGTCAGATTGACAAGTCAGTGTCAAAATGAGTAATAGAAAACAATTTTCGGGTTTTTTGCATCTACGAGCGAAAAAAATAGTACTAAATCTAATAAAATATTACGAAAATGAAAATTCACCGGCCAATATCCATGAGACAGTAACAAAAGCTGTGGAAATCAGTATAAGGACCTGCAGAAAATTGTGCATGAAAAAAAGCATAATTTACTACCGAAGAAAATTAAGAAATGTACACGAAAAAAGCCAAAGACAGAAGACTTAAGTGACATTGTAAAAATGGATGTTCGTAATGCAATTTACGATTTATACACATTAAAAACTAATATAACCCTTCAAGTTTTAAAAGAAGCTTTAAAAAATCGAGGCATATTGGAAATTGGACTAAAATTGTTGTCAAAATTAATAAAAATGTTGGGTTTTCGATATAAAAAGGACTGTAATCGAAGATTTTTATGCGAGCCACATATATATATATATATATATATATATATATATATATATATATATATATATATATATATATATATATATATATATATATATATATATATATATATAGCAAGTCAGCGTATCCAGTTTTTAAAGAAATACACGGAAAATGTTAATTCAAAATTTAGAAAAGTGGTATTTTTAGACGAGACTTGGATATTTTCTAATGGAAGTGGTTCGAAATCTTGGTAGGACGAGTCTGTAAAAAGCGTCAAGAGAAAAAAGGGATGTGGACCGGGAAAACGGTTCATCATTTTGCATGCAGGTTCTTCAACAGGATTTCTCCCAGATGCAAGTTTACTGTTTTCTTCAACATCGAAAAGTATGGACTACCATGATAATATGAACTGTGAACTGTTTGAAAAGTGGTTAAAAGAACAACTGATTCCAAATTTAGATGCTCCATCTTTAATCATTCTGGACAATGCATCTTATCAATTAAGAATCTTAAATAACCAACCTACTTCATCCTGGAAGAAAAGTGATATTTATGACTGGCTAATAAAACAAAACCAGAATCCTTTACACAATATGTTGAAACTAGAACTTCTTTTAATGGCAAAATCTATTAAAAAACCAACATGCCGTAGATGAAATATTACGGAAAAATGGACATGAGGTATTACGACTGCCGCCATACCATTGCCAGTTTAATGTAATAGAATTAATATGGGCTGGGGCAAAATCATATTACGAAAAACACGTGAACAATGGTCTTACATCAGATAAAGTGCAAATTGTTTGGCAAGATTCATTAAGTCCTAACACTGGAACCTGTGGTGGACGATAGATCAAAATACAAGAGTTCTAACCACACTACACCACAACTTGTTACGTTCTGCACGCGCGTTTCGCTAACCAAGTTAGCATCATCAGCAGATGATACAAACTAAAGTAACTTATCCTAACCGAGACTATTTATAGGTAAATGTGGTCACACTTGGTTACGCCCGACTGCACCGTTGTCAAGTAAACAATATTTAGTGCTTTCTTACTACATTTAGCTATTTCTATACTATCAAATGCAGCCAATAATCTATTATTAGATACATTTTTAATCAACTTAAAATTATTTATTCCTATTTGGTGATTGTTTTCTAAAGCATGTTGGGCAACGCTTGACTTTTCTGTTCTTCCGTATCTTAAATGTGCCATGTGTTCTTTAAAACGAATGTTTATGGAGCGTTTAGTTTGCCCAACATATTTTAGATCGCAGTCATTACAGCTAATGTCATAGATGCCACTCCTCTCCTTCAAGTCGACTTTGTCTTTAGGGTTTTCAAGGAGATTTTTCAAACTGTTCTCCGTTTTGTAGGCTACTCTAAAACCTACATTTTTAAATACTTTTTCTAGATCTCTCGTATATCTGGAATCATATGGGATTACTATTAACTTATTGGGAGCCTCAGGTGCTTGATGAGTAGTGGCATCTCTTAACATTTTCTTAAGCTTATGTCTATTTACTAATTTATATACAAAATTACCATTATATCCATGACTTTTAGCTATATTTTTAATCCGATTTATTTCATTGTTAAAACGTTCTTTACTTAATGGAAAATTGACTAATCTGTGAGTTAAGAAATGAAATGCAGCCATTTTGTGTTGACGGCAATGAAATGAGTCGGATGTTATATACCTATCACTATTAGTAAATTTCCTATAAATATCAAATTCTAATTCATCGTTATTTCTAATAACTAATGTGTCGAGAAAAGGTCATTGCCCATTGTTCTCCTTTTCGTACGTAAAATTAATAGAAGGATATTTATTGTTTATTCCATTCCATATTGTGTCCAAATTTTCTGAGAGAGAGAAAATTTGAGAAAAGATGAGACCAGACGCAACCAAGTGTGACCGCATTTACCTATAAATAGTCTCGGTTAGGATAAGTTACTTTAGTTTATATCATCTGCTGATGATGCTAACTTGGTTAGCGAAACGCGCGTCCAGAACGTAACAAGTTGTAGTGTAGTGTGGTTAGAACTCTTGTATTTTGAAGATTCATTAAATTATATTACGCCGGAATACTGGAAGAAATCTGTGGAACATATGGAGAAATTAATATGGGATTGGTGGAATCGAGAACGAGTTCTAGAAAATAAAAATGTTGAAAAATACAGTATCTGTAACACATATATAATGTGACTATGTACTGAACTAAATTGGGTCACACTTCACCATTCCTAACAAATGGAAAAAAATAATAACGACGGAACTTCCGGGTAAAGGAAATTTAATTATTTTTTCCAATAAATTAAACCCACTATAAATTAATAGGAAAGTGCGAGTCTAGCTTTTTATTTTGTTAATACTCGCAATATTAACGTAATATTTTCTTACCACTTCATGATGTTGATTCAGTGACATTTGTATGTATCTTTTTTCTTCAGCACTGATGCTTGAATGATTAGCTGGGCTATTCTGACCATAAACCATGTAAAGGGCACACCAAAATAAGCCGATTGCTCCAATTATATAAAACGAAGATGGCCATCCCCACCAACTTTCTGATAGAAATCCGGGAAGGATAGATGAGAGCATTATTCCAAGAGTGTAGCCTAAATATACAGGGTAGAAATTAGATCATGTCAAAGGATACGGAAGAAGGTTTTTCTTAAAAATAGGAATAAAGTCCAGAATTTTTAACAACGACATCACTAATCGTCAAATTCCTCATTCCACTCTACAATTTTTTCGATATTGTGGAGAGTGTAGAATTTTCTTAGCAAAATGTCGATTTATGCTTACCTAATTCGAAAATCATAATGCATTAACATTAACATCAGCTATGCATTAATAGCCCTGAAGGTACAGGAGAAATAAGAAATTTGGCTTTGTTTTAAAAATACTCAGTTATGTAGTAAAATATTCGGTAGTGTTATAGGATCCCAACCCGGTAAAACTAACACCCTGTACATGTTTTTAAAATGTAATCATGTCGCTCAATTCACGGTGATATTTTACACTAAATTCGATATTAAAAATATCTAAAATGTACGAGGTGCAACAAAAGAACGGAAGAAATATTAAGAATGTATGTCGAAAACAAAGCTTTGGGGAAACCCTACTTAAATTACTTTCTCTTTACTTTCTTAATAAGAACGTGGCCATAAAAACTAGTTTCTCGTTTTTTGTCTAAATTCTTTTACCGCGATTAGGTGTCTCGGGTATGCAACGCATACAAGAGCAATAAAACAGTATGTCTATTTACGTCACATCATTTACGGGATGAAGAGGTTGTATTTTGCTCTATATATATACACATATATATATACATATATATATATATATATATATATATATATATATATATATATATATATATATATATATATATATATATATACATATATATATATATATATATATATATATAATATATATATATATATATATATATATATATATATATATAGGATTATATATATATATATATATATATATATATATATATATATATATATATATATATATATATATATATATATATATATATATATATATATATATATATATATATATATATATATATATATATATATATATATATATATATATATATATATATATATATATATATATATATATATATAATATGTATAGATAATATTCTTATCTACAAATGTATTTTTCTATAGAAGGGTCCTGAAGAAGAGAATAAACATTCTTGAAAGCTCGACCATACAATAAAGGGTATTCCACACTAGGCCGTTCATAACATTTTTTCTTTGACTACATCCCCACCTAACCAAGAACCTGGAGGATAGAATCTTTCGCTTTTTGTAAAAATTATATTCTTTTGGTTTAAAGTGCTTTTTTCTAACTAGTCAGTCACTACTAACTTTCTCCTTTTATACAGGGTGTCCCGAATTGCAGTGTCCAAACTTTAACAGCGCATTCTTCATTCAAAATAAGCTCTAATTTTCTATATAAACATATATCGGCAAATGCTTCGTTTTCGAAATACAGGGTGTTAAAGTTTTAAGAAAAAAATTGTTTTTTAGTTATAACTTTTTTATTACTTGAGATATTATTATTACATTTGGTAAACAGCCTTGGAGTAACAAAAGGCATTTTTGGATTTGAAATATTTTTTAATTTTTCATCAGTGGCGTCCGTACGGGATTTTTTATTGAATATTCTTGAAGAAAAAATGGTACTCGACTGCTTTTTCTGAAAACAAAAATCATTCCTAAAATCCCCGCTCAGTTTGGAGCAAATTTGATCCCTTGTCTTTTTTTCGTGCGATGTAAGGATTTCGAGTAAAAAACTAAAAACCATTTTTATGTATGGCATAGTTAAAATTTCCATTATTGTTAATTTCAGTAGCAAAACCTTTAAGGTGGGATTGTAACAGCAAGTTTTTAAAATTATTTGGTTTCCGATATTTATTTCATGCATTCCGGGTGAGTTCATAATTTCTGAACAACGTATGTAGGGTTTCTAAAATAAAAGCTTGTCTGACAACTAAGGAGAGATGACGTCATCGACCCGTTCTAATGGAGATTTGCATTATGTTTGGGTTATCAGGGTGACATCGCAGAAGTTAGCAGGCAACCTATTAAAATCTAATGTCCTTGGTACTTACCATCATTCCTTCATTGTCGATTCTTGGTATGCCATGATTGCATTTTTGTGATAATTGAACAATGTTATTATGTTTGGGGTTATCAGGGTGACATCGCAGAAGTTAGCAGGCAACCTATTAAAATCTAATGTCCTTGGTACTTACCATCATTCCTTCATTGTCGATTCTTGGTATGCCATGATTGCATTTTTGTGATAATTGAACAATTGCTAGGTTCATCTTTAAAGTATGACAGATGAGTTTATAATTCTAAAATCGTCGATTCATTTTGTAAAACGGTAATTAGAGTTAATTCAATTTTGAAGATGATACTTCATTTTACAGAAACTACTCTTTATTAACTAAGTTCGTAATTAATTTTACAAAAACTAGAATTCATAACTTTTATTACATCGTGAAAAAAATTTATAGAGCACTTTAAATATCATTAAGGATTAATGTGGGCCTTAAAATTCACAATAATTGCTCAAAATGAGCTCCTCTAACTTCGACACATTTTCGGCATCTGCTCTTAACTGTGTCAGTGGCATGGCGTATAAAATTCGTATTGGCTCGCAAAGTTTCACAGGCTTGCTCTATCCTTAGAATCAGTTCTTCTCTTGTATGAACTGGTCTGGAATAAACTAAATTTTTCAAATAACCCCACACAAGGTGTGAGGTCAGGGGAACGTGGTGGCCAGGCTGTAGCTCCTAATCGTCCAATCCACCGTTCTGGATAATTATTTTTTAACCACTCGCGATTTACAAGTGCAAAATGCGCGGGAGCCCCGTCCATTTGAATCCAGAATTCGTATCTAAGATTTAGAGGAATATTTTCTAGATATTGAAATAACTCATTTTGCAGAAAATCATTAAATAACTGTTCATCTAGGCGTGGTGGTAGAATATGGGGCCCGCAAAAAATTTCATTTATTACACCACACCAAACATTAACAGAAATTTCTTGCTGAAATGCTCTAGTTCGTACAACACGTGGATTGTCATGGCTCCAGATTCTTAAATTATGGAAATTTACTGAGCCGCTTCGGGAAATGTGGCTTCATCAGTCCATAAAATTTTTTTGAGAAGTTCTCGTCTTCCTCCATTTGGCGCAAAAACCAGTTGCAAAAACTGACACGTCTTTCGGCATCACCAGGTTGTAAGTTTTGAACTAGCTGCATCTGAAATGGCTTCCTGTGATCTTTCCTCAACAAAAACTGTGTTGCCTTGTAAATTATGAGCTGCTCTTCGTAGGCTTAATGTCCTATCGTTGTCAAACTTATTTAAAATCACGTTTCGATATTGTTCATTTCTCCTACCTATGTTTCTCGGATTCTTTTTGAGTACAAAATTCCTAAACATTAAATGCGTTTTAATGAAAACTTGTTTGCAAGGTAATCTTCTATTTGGAAATCTTCGTTGGTATTCCCGTACTGCTGCATTTGCATTTCCATTACAGAAACCATAAACGAAATGAATATCAGCATACTCAAAGTTACTGAATAACACCATTTTGAAATCACTAGTTAGACAGATAATTACCTTTTTGTATAAACTGTAATGTACCTGACATTTATTTACTCTAAAAACTCAAATGTCACACTTTAAAGACGAAACTAGCAATTGTTCAATTGTCACAAAAATGCAATCATGGCATACCAAGATGTTAAAGGTTTTGCCACTGAAATAATTAACAATAATGGAAATTTTAACTACGCCATACATAAAAATAGTTTTTAGTTTTTAACTCGAAATCCTTGCATCGCACGAAAAAAAGGCAAGGGATCAAATTTGCTCCAAACTGAGTGGGGATTTTAGGAATGATTTTTGTTTTCCGAAAAAGCAGTGGCGTACCATTTTTTCTTCAAGAATGTTCAATAAAAAATCCTGTACGGACGCCACTGATAAAGAGTTAAAAAATATTTCAAATCAAAAAATGCCTTTTGTTACTCAAATGCTGTTTACCAAATTTAATAACAATATCTCAAGTACTAAAAAAGTTACGACTAAATAACAATTTTTTTTTTAAACTTTAACACCCTGTATTTCGAAAATGAAGCATTTGCCGATATATGTTTATATAGAAAATTAGGGCTTATTTTGAATGCAGAATGCGCTGTTAAAGTTTGGCCACTGCAATTCGGGACACCCTGCATATATATATATATATATATATATATATATATATATATATATATACATACAGGGTGATTCACAGTGGATGGAACTTTAGACGTTTCTGGAGAAATGGTAGATGGATCTTTTTAAAATTTCGGTTACCCTCATAAATATCTTTGATCTACCGTTTTAAAATATTTTCAGGCTTACAGTGTTGCTGCTTCTACCCAAAATAGGTAGCAACATCGCTATTTTAAATGAAATGCCCTCAATTTTTTAACTTTTTCTGAAAACACACGTGTTTCTGAGCAACTTTTCTGAATACTTCTCTATACCTATCTGTAGCCGTTTTCCAGGAATTCATTTATTTGGATTTTTTTTAACAAAAACAAGACTTGAAATAAATCTGAATTTCTACCAACTCTAAAACAATTTTAATCGCAAATTTGGGCTACGGTCAAATAATACCTTTAGGTATTTGATTTTTTTGTCATATCTAGGTTGAAGCATACAAGGTGTTCCAGAAATAAGTGTATGTTGGTAACTTGTAAAAGCACGACAAAATCGATTTTTTAATGGGGCACCCTGTATATCAATACTGATTTGAGAAGCTGATAAAAGTAGCTTTCTAATAATGTATACTTTGCCTATACCTAACTCCTCACGTTTTTTATCTAGAAGCATTTATTTATGAAATATCATAATAACGAGTCATTTTCAATGATTCTAATAGTAGTGTGCCATGACAATAATTGTTGTGAGACGCCATGATAGTTTGCTTTGACAGAAATTTAATTCTTGCGCTTCTGATTCTAAGTCAAAGTTGAAATGGAAGTGAATAATATTTATTTGAATATAGTTATAGGTAATGAATTTATTTATTCTGCATGGTCAGCGTAATAAGATTATTAAGAGAACGTGTAGAAAATTTTTGCAAAAACCCCGGTATTTCAGGAACAAAGAGAGACAAAAATTAGAAATCTGAAAACGGATTACTAACGTCCTCCATAAAACACACTTTTTCTTTAATTTAACCAACATCGTATCTCTTGCCGTTTATGAGATAGCAATAGTAATATACCCTAAAATAGACACCCTGAATGATATGTTTTATCCGATTTTTCGATTTTTTAAATAAAATTCCACTTATTGCTTCTCAGTTGTTTTAAGATTTTGAAAATAATCCAACTAACTGATTTCCTGTATAAATTAATAGGTTTAGGACGAAAGTCAGAATTTTATAAAAAACGAATCAAAAGTTGTTAAGAAATATATATTTTTATTTTATTTATTTATTTATTTATTTACACTACCCCACAGGGCAGTAGCCCCTATTATTGGGCAGGATACACAGCAAATATTAAGTTATACAGATAAACAAATATATATCCAGCAATATAAATTATCAAATAGCTAACATATATAGTTAAATAACTAAAACTAAAATAACTTATCAAATATTGAACATACTATATAATTATAAATAACTAGAACTAACAGATTTAATATTTTTATCATTACAATGGAAAATATCCAAATAATCCTTCAAGCGATTGTGAATAGAATACATATTGTGCAGTGGGGAGAATTTTAAAACGTTCGTTCTAGATTTTGGAAGGTAGAATAATGGTGATGACCGAGTTGATCTAGCGGGCACGTGAAAAATAACTTGAGATAGCAGATTAGGAGCAGACATTTTATTATTTATTAACTTGTACAGAAATATGAGCAGAAAATATTATCTTCTTTTCTCAAGGGTATCCCATTTAAATCTTAAAAGTAGACTTTGTCGGGAAATATCAAAAGGTGGGTAAGACCCATCAATTTTAAAACTCAGAAATTTTAAAAATTTATACTGCACGCTTTCTAATTTGTCAATATGCACTTGATAATTAGGGTGCGAAACAGAGGAGGCATACTCTAACCTACTACGAACCAGAGAATAAAAAAGTGAGCACAAGGTTTCAGATGACTTGAACTCCCGACTAGATCGTATAAGAAATCCTAAAATCCGATAAGACTTGGCAACAATATCCTCGATGTGATGGATAAATGAAAACCTGCTATCAAATATGACTCCCAAGTCTTTAAAATTTTCAACTCGTTTCAGAGCAACACCGTCCATATGATACTCATACTGCATAGGAATTCTACTTCTACTGAATGTTAAAACATTACATTTATTGATGTTAAGGGACAGTTTGTTTTTTTCACACCATTGACCAAGTGTAAGAAGATCAAGACTCAAGTTCCGGCAATCATCAAGACAGTCAATTGTGCGGAATATTTTTAAATCATCAGCATAAAGCAAACAATTATTATTCATACCGTTAACGATGTCATTTATAAAAATGTTAAAAAATAAGGGACCCAGGACAGACCCCTGGGGAACACCCGACGTGGCAACAAAAGTATCTGAAATATGACACCGATACTGCACAAATTGAGACCGACTTAAAAGGTAGCTTTGCAAAAATTTAACCAAGTTTCCCGAAAAGCCAAAACTGGATAATTTAGTAAGTAGGATACCGTGATCAAGAAGATCGAACGCTTTAGAAAAATCTGTAAAAATAACGTCAACCTGTGTATTACAATCCAGGCTCTCAGCAATGTATTGAGTAATAGTACAAAGATTTGTTACAGTCGATCTACCAGATACAAAACCATGTTGTTGATCAATTAGAAGAGGAGTAACGTAAAAAGATAATGAATAACAAATTCAAAGACTTTGCTAAAATTGCATATTATAGCAACAGGTCGATAGTTTTCTATTTTACTCCTATCATCTTTTTTAAAGATTGGGCAGATTTTTGATTTTTTCCATACATCTGGAAAAGTGCAGTTTTGCACACATAAATTAAAAATAACTGCTAAAGGTTTGGCAAAAGCACTTGCGCAGTCTCGCACAATAAATGAAGGGATAAGATCAGGCCCAGTGGTAAATTTAACTTTTAGTTTCTTACATGCAGTTTCAGTGGCTTCAGGCGTTATGTTAAACAATGAAATTAAAACATGACTAATATTTGAATCATATGTGTGCGCATAATCAGTAGATGTTATAAAAGATTCCTTAAACATATTTGCAAATGAGTTAACAATGTCCATAGGGTTGTTCAGTTCGGAATTTAGGTAAGACATCGTAGAAGGCAGAGTACCGCATGACTTCCTAGAATTTATATAGGACCAGAATGACTGGGGATTACTCTTAAATTTTGTTTCTACATTAGCTAAGTAGGATTGGTAGGATATGTTAATGAGATATTTTACCGTCCGCCTGGTTAGTTTAAAAGCTTCATAATCATTTACTCGCTTGCACCGCTTATACGTACGCCACTGGGATTCCTTCTTTTTTAATAAAATCCGTATATCACTTGTAAACCAAGGAGGATATTTACTATGTTTAGCCTGCGTTATCGGAACTGTATCTCCGAAAATAATATCTAAGTGCTGATAAAATGCTGCGACCGCATGGTTAGCATTAGGTTCCTCGTTAAGGAACGACCAATCATGTTCGGACAGAAGCTGGTACATTCTCGGAAAATTGGCCTTTTTAAAATTATATGCTAAATTCTCTTTCAGTTTAAACTTATTTTGTTTGTGAATGTAAAACGGAAAAGAAATTAATAAAGCGGGGTGATGTATGTCAATGGATATCACTGACTCATCAGATTCAGTTACACAACAGGATTTTAGGGTACAAAAAACTAAATCAAGAAGCCTTTTATTACAATTTTCTATCGTATTTAATTGCTTGAAATTAAAGAAGTTTTGGAATTTATTAACGGCTTGCATTTTTGAGCTACACACGATATCGCTTATATTCATATTTTTTATTCCGGAATATTAAAATCACCTAAAAATATAATATCTAAATCCATATTTAAAGCAGACAAGGCAATAAGAATCCCAAATAACTCCTCATATGCTGCGAAAGTAGGCGGGATATACATAACAATTACAATAATTTCGAAAAATCTCCGAGTGATGCGCAATCCCAAAATGTCTATACTAGGGAAAGTATCTGAGACAAGATTTGTTTTAATAATTGTGGCCGTAAAATATTGTTTGACTGCAAAAAGTACACCTCCGCCTCTACTGACGTTGAGAAGAGAAGTTCTACGATCAGAACGGAAAATTGAATATTTATTAGAGAATAATTCACTGTCAAACACTTGTGGTGTCAACCATGTCTCCGTAAAAGCAATTAGATCAAAGTCAAAGCAATATGATGCATTAAATAAGTCGTGCGTTTTGGTATTGAGACCACGAACGTTCTGATAGTACAGCGTAAAGTTAACATTATTTCGGACAGATTGACAATTCACCGTTTGACTCTGAAGGTGCGAGTCGAAGTCGATTAATTGAACTAAATCGTCAGACTTCTGACTTGCGCAGACATTCGTCGAAGTGTACCGGTACGCTTCGTACACGCATATGCGCTGTGATTGCTACTGCCTATTAAGTATTTGAGCCTTGACCCCAGATAACTTCCGTAGATATATGGGACAAGTTTTATCCCATGCAGCATGATTGACATCAACAGTATCATTAGGGGTTCTAATTGATAAATTGACGCAGTTTACGCATTTTGAAGCAGCGGAAGAGTTGCATTCCGATAGGTCGTGCTCTTGTGAACACTTTGGACAAGCCTTTTTAAAAGTACAGTTCTTAGAAGTATGATTGTAGCCTGAACAATTAAAGCACCTTACGGGTTCAACCGTGTCATAAATAATGCATCTATCATAACCAACCACTAAGTATCTAGCACGACTATTTGATATTTTATCTGAGAGACGGTCATAAGTTAAAAGATCCAGTTGAACAATCGCTTGAAAAATTTTTTTGTCTTTCTTAATATGCCAGTATTTAAGTATTTTACACTCAGAGTCTGCACAGATATAAGGTTCGTTTTGGATCCTCAGGCACTGAATTAGTTCCTCCTCCGAAAGGTCCTCCGTTATACCCACAATCTTGATTTTCGGTTGAGCGACTTTTACTTCTTTCACTTCAAAATTTTCGGCTAGTTTATCTTTAGCCAAATTGCAGAATTTTGAAACAGCCTCATCATTCTTACATCCAACCACAATGCCTCCATCTCCTCTAGAACGCACGTTGTTGACAGCAATGGACGAGTCAAATGGACTTATCTTCGAGAATGTCTCGGATTTGGCACTAGTACCGGACTTCAGTGGCTCTTTCGGCTTAATAACAATAGCAGACTTATTAGCAATTTGAGCATACGTCCCAGAATCCCTAGAAATGCCGGCTTGTTGAGATTCGCTTAGTTTCCTACTTATGTCATTTTTAAAAGTTTCGAGGGATTTTTCTATGTCTAGGAGCTTAATTTGTACCGTCTGCTCGATGGTTGCTTTAAGATCAGTCTCCTTATGTTTCACTACTAGGCAGGTCTTGCAAAACCAAAAAAAAACCCGGGAGTGCGTGGATCTTTGCAGCATCAGGAGGTAGGCTGCTACAACTTAGGTAGTACTGGCCTTTACAAAAGCCATCGCAAACAAGCCCAGGTTTACGCTTCGAAACTTCAGATTGGCAAACAGAACAGCTCATATTTTAAGGAAAATTTACACGTTTGACGCCAAAAATTACATAGAGTCCATATTAATAAAGTATATAGATTGTACTTATCTTAAAATTGCAGCATATAACGACAGCAAACCATCAAAAATACACAAGTGAAACGGAGGGCAAACAAACACGTGCACACAGCGCAACCGTACGCACATACTTCTATAAATTATAAAAAAAAATTGGTAAATTGGTTTTACACAGAATTCCCTCGTTATGAATCCATAAAATGAGGGAAAGTGATGGATATAGTTATTGAATAATATGTGCAGTTCATATATAAATTATGTCATCTTTCATTCCTTTATTATTAAGGATATTAATATTAAGGATTCGTTAAAAGCTTTGTGGATTTTAGGGAAGTCGTATATATATATATATATATATATATATATATATATATATATATATATATATATATATATATATGAATGAAAACAAGGGTTCAAAAATTCGTCAATTTGTTTGGGCACATATACCAAAATCTTAATAATTCAGCTGGATATCATACTTAACTTTTGTTCAAAATTTAAGACCAATTGGATAGGTAATCATAAACTTAAAAAAATATTTCATAAAATAAGTACCTGTATTAGCTATTATACTACATGTCGATCTTTCTTCGGCTGGTGCCCACGATCCTAAAATAATTTGTTGTGTTGGAAACATGAATCCTTGACCAAGACCTAAAAGATAATACATTGCATGAAATTGCTTAAAAAAGAACGCTTACTGTCACTTTGCTCATCTAACTTATTTGCATCACTGCAAAATAAAATGCTATGAGCTCCTAGGACTTTATGTATACATGTTGCAGAGATATTGGAAAATTATGCAAATATAACAGATCAAGAAGGTATTATTTAAAAAAAAAACATATGAAATTATTGCGATGCTTTTACGTTTCAACAGATTCTCCAATTTTCGATGGAAGTTGGTGTTCAGAAATATCCCGTATATGAATCCTATTTTAGAAGATTGGATAACATAATTTATATATCGTATCATCTACCTAAATCCAACCATTTTTAAAATAAATTTCGCAACTTTTGAAATGGATAAAAGTTTATTTAGTCTTTGACTTTAGACAGAGGAATCAAATCATTTAAAACGTAGGTTCTGCTGGTTCTGTTTGAAAAGTATAACACCCGTATTCACAAAAGAGGTTTAAATTTAGACCAGGTCTAACTTGACAGTTATAAGTTTAAGGTGAGATTTTTAACAATTGAATAAATTGAAAAAATTTTTCTAAATGTCACAATTACAAAATGACAGTGACATAACTGGCGAACTAAAAGTTTTGAGTACTATGGCAACTAGACCTGGTCAAACTCTTAAACCTTTTTAATGAATACGGGGGTAATTTACTGTCAACTAAAAATACTTTTCTACGACTCAAATGGGTATATATATCCTCATATTTTATTTTATACAACGATGATTACGTCAGTTTTCAGTTTCAAAAATAATTATAATATTGGTTTGTCACTAAAAGTCATAGACAAAGGGAAAAATATAAGACTCCTAGATTTAATGGTAAAATCTGGAACCGTAATATTTATTTTTATCTTCTGACATGTCATACTGACGTTTTGATCGTCGTTTTTTCGTGTCAAAGTGAGACATAATGGAGACATTATAGGCCTAGGACCGTAACGGATTTATTGTAGTCCTGAAACAATGGACTTAGCAACGAAAACGTTTGCCTTGCGGAAATATTTTTCGTATTGTTAGACTCAGTTGACGCCAAAAGATAAGGTTTTGTATGTTATCAGGATCGAAAACAATTATTATGAGACACGCCGTGGTATAAGGCTGACGCCTCGTCTGATACTATTCACGGGTAGTCACGTGAATGATCGTTACTTTGATTATTATATATATGGTACAATAACTATTAAATAACTATTCCGGTAATCAATAGTAGTGCTCTAGTAACAAAATCATTGATTTTAAAAGTGTATAATGCCAAAAACTTTGCTTTCCTTTTACTTTGCTGCGTTATTCACTTCTTCTTCTAGACAAAAGTTATTTTTAAAATTTATTTTTATAAGTATGTGAACGCATGAGACAACTCTTTGAAATATATAAATATAGAAATTTCTTCTAAACGATTTCATAATTTACAAATTTAGACTGTTTTACAATGAAATCGTAGTGCAGAACAGCAGAATTTACAAAGTTTTAGTTATTTTTTAAAAAATCATATTTAGCTGCCTATGTTATTAACTGATAAATTTAGTAAATGAGATTTGGACAAAACGTACAGTGACATAGACAATATTGATAAAAGTTTTCAGACTACGTTCGCTTTAAATATCAGAATAGCACAAAGGTATGCAAAGGAACGCTAATTTCCAACAATATTACATTTTTAACCACATTTGTTGTTTAATTCAAAAATGTTAGTTAAAATTACATAAAAGTTTGAATAAATTCTTCTTTAAATTAAGTGCTATTATGACTTATTCCAGGGTAAAAAATTGCTAAATATAAATGTTTAGGGCTTTATATCTGAACCTTCAGGATTTGTTAAAAAATAATAAAAAATTAAACAAATGACAGTGATTATATTAAATATATCAGGTTTTATAAACTTTTTTGTAACAAAAAAAATAAAATATGAAAAAATACTGACTCTGATAATCTATAATAATATAATAAACGAAAAAACAGTACTTTTATCTGGAACATTTTTTCTTTGTCGACATTGAAAAGTCGACACATTTTAGAGTTAGTTCGATATCATCTTAATGCGTAAAAATAAAACTTATTTATTAAATTTTTCCAACAAAAAATCACTATTCAGTTTCTGTTGATTTGCGGGCAGAAAAATAAAATAAGTTTTTTTCTTGAAGTCATATAAAGTTCAATAATAAAATCCACAGCCTACCAAAAAAATTAAAAAACAAGGACAAATTATTGATTCTGGAAATAAAATTTAAAGATTCTGTATTCAAGAATGACATTAGTACATTTAAATTTTGCAAATTTTATGGTAAGTAACTTATCTACCTAAACACAAAATGAAACTACACAAATGCTTCTATTTCAAAATTTATAGGAGGATGTTTAAAAGAGGATGTTATAGATACGTCCACGGTGTCATATTTTCGCTAGTTTTACGGGGTATCTCCCTTATTTTTAAAGATAGAGGGTTGCTGTTTTCGCAATTTATGCTATTGTTTTTTGTGAAATTAAAGATGGCACCAGCAGAATTTTCCTAACTCTTCTGGTTTTTGAGATACAGGGCATTTTTGAAAATATTTTTCAGGCACCTCTCGTTTCCCAACTACCTGATAATTTATCAAAAACGCGAAAACTGTTCCTTATATGACTTTTAATCGGATTATCGGGTCCTAATTTATTATTATAAAATTTAAATTTAGGGATCTCATGACCCAAACATTGCCTGAAAAGTGCAACACTAACTGTGTAAATAACATTCAGCATGATGATCAAACGCTACTAAAATTAATCAAACAACAAAATGGTTATGCATTTCAAGACAATGATGATATTAAACTAATAAGAGTTAAATCTGTAAAAAACAAGAAGAATATATACCAGTGTTTAATACAAGTCAACCAAGTTACTTACAAAAAAATTTTGGAATGTGAGTTTCTGTGTGTAGGATATGACTATTGCAGGGTTTACGATGGTTATGATATCAGAAGATGTTTTAAGTGCTGTTATTACCATCACCTGGTTGCTTATTGTTCTAAAGATGTTGTGTCCCCTAGGTGCTCTAAAAACCATGAATTAAAGGAATGTCAGGAAGAGATACTGAAATGCTATAACTGTTCCAAATTTAATATGAAAAGCCTAGAAAGTGTACCTGTAAATCATGCTGTCTGGGATAGAAACTGCTCGGTGTACAAGAACAAACTAGAAGAGTGTAAAGATCAACTGTTTAAATAGCAGTTACAGTGCGATTGTGGGAATCAGTTCATTTACAACTTTAATGTTGTGCATGTAAATGTTAGGTCTATTGTCCCTTCTTTCGATGATATAAAAGATCTGGTGCTGCATGAAAAATTTCATATCTTTGCTGTCTCAGAAACATGGCTGTCAGTCGAATATCCTGATTCGCTGCTCAACATACCAGGTTATCAGATATATCGTTAGGACCGATTGACGCATGCTGGCGGTGTGTGCATTTTTGTGGCAAGCAGCCTGAGGTGCTCGGTTGTCAATGTCTCATGTTTCTGTGATCTTGACTCTGAGATTGAACAATTGTGGATTGAGGTAGTGTACAAAAGTGTAAAATTGCTGGTCGGAGTTTTATAGAGGCCTCCTTCAGTTAATTACAGAAAATTAAATATTATCGAAACTATACTGTCAACCTTGTCATATTCTTATGAATATACATTGCTCCTGGGTGAACTAAATATAAATCTGCTGCTTGTTAATCATGAAAGTAAATATTTCAGTTCAATATTACAGACGCTTAGTCTGTCACAGATTATTGATGATCCCACAAGAGTAACCGGAAATAGTTCTAGTTTAATTGATGTCATATGTGTTGATAAGCGAATTAGTATACTCGACTCAGGAACTTTGGAGATGTGTAATTTAACTGGCCATAGGTTGGTGTACTCAGTATTAAAATTGGAAGCTCCTAAGCTGGTTGCTAGGGTTGTTATATATAGAGATTTTAAAAACTTTAACAAAGATCTTTTTGAAGCTGACATGTATTTAACTGATTTAGGTATGGGCTTGCGGCATGAATCCCCTGATTCTAGAGTTGACTTTTTTAGCAGACAGCTGACTGAGGTTTTTGATAGACATGCTTCACTAAAAACAGTTCAGATTAAAAAGAAATTCAAACCCTACATAACAGATACAATTAAGGATATCATAAAATTAAAAAGAAGGCATTTAGTAAATACAAACAAACATTATCTCTTGATCATAAAGATTTTTATTTGGATATTAAAAATTACTTGTCTTTTGCCATCAGAAAGAAAGCGTACATGTCATTTGAATTGGAAAAAATCAGAAAAGATTCTAAAAGAACCTGCAC
This sequence comes from Kuschelorhynchus macadamiae, assembly GCA_030620095.1. Classification (NCBI taxonomy): domain Eukaryota; kingdom Metazoa; phylum Arthropoda; class Insecta; order Coleoptera; family Curculionidae; genus Kuschelorhynchus; species Kuschelorhynchus macadamiae. The sequence goes on from JAUTXW010002971.1 coordinate 334,311, forward strand.
TAGACTGAACAGTTGGACTCACTTAAGAGATGTCAATCAGATCAGCGATCAATTTGTAAGTATAAGTCAGTTAGCTGTACCTATTGATAACGTCACTCAAAGTTACTATGAAAATAATAAGCTCAATTTGATGATAGAAAATAACGAATTTTTATATTACGGAATATGCTGTATATCAAGCATTTAGGCATATAAAATCGAAGTGTAAGGGTATCGATGGGTCGAGTTATGATATGTTATTATTTAGATTAGACTTTGTGGTACCTTTTGTTACTGTAATTTACAATGATTTTTTGCAGTCTGGTGAATTTCCAAATATCTGGAAAACTTCAATTATAAAACCCCTTCCTAAGGCTGTACAAATTGAATCGTTGGGTGAACTAAGGCCTATAAATATTTTGCCAATCTTGGGCAAGATGTTTGAATTTTTGGTTAGTGTAATGATGACTGATTTCGTTTCCAATAATAACATATTACCTACAGTTCTCTGGTTTCATGTTTGGGCTTGTTGAATTACAGCAAGGCATTTGACCTTATTGATCACAATATGCTGCTAGCAAAGTTGCGGTACTGTGGTTTTTCTGACCAGGTTTGCATCTGGTTTAATAATTACTTAAGTTTTAGAAGGCAGATAGTTGAGGTGGATGAAGCAAGATCAAGATCAGTTGATGTAGTATGTGGTGTTCCTCAGGGAAGTATCCTAGGGCCATTGTTATTTAATCTATATACATTTGATTTGCCTAATCAGATTCGATTTTGCTCCGCACACCTTTACGCAGATGACACACAGCTATTAGCGGCATTTCTACCTGATCAGTCTAGCTTAGCTGTAAGTGAAACAAATGAAGACCTAAACAACCTGTTTGTATGGTCAACTAACCATGGGCTTATACTTAATGCAAAAAAGAGCATGTACCTAGTTATAGCATCAAAAGCCAACATAAATAAATTTCAGATGTATAATTTTACTACAATGCATGTAAACATATAGAAATACCTCGTGTTGACCAGGAGAGAAATCTGGGTGTTATATTTGATAGCAGTTTGAATTTTGAGGCTCATTATACTAGAAAACTAACATCTGTTTTTCTAAAATTGAAAAGCTTATACTTATTTAAACATATTTTACCAGAAAGAATTAAATTAATGCTTATCGAGTCTTTCATTTATCCCCAGTTGGATTATTGTAATGTAGTTTATTATAGATTTTTAACCTCTGAATTTCAACGAAAAGTTCAAATGGCTCAGAACTCGTGTATTCGGTTTGTGTTCTGTGTCAATAAATTTGATCATGTTACTCCAACTTATATTCAAAATGAGCGCTTAAAGTTCGAACACAGGGGTAGGCTGCACTTTGCGTTGTTCTTGTATAAGCTTTATCATAAGAAATGCCCAGCTTACCTCTGGCAATTGATTGTCAATAGACAGGAAGTACATGAAAGAAATCTTAGAGCTATAGTAAGATATGATATACCTTTGCATTCTACTGTTAAATACAGAGATTGTTTTGCCTTTCTGGCTGTCGAATTTTTGAATTTAGATGTGTATTTTATGTACTTAGATAGAACCAAAAAGACTTTTAAAAAAGACTATTTTTCTTTCTATTTTGAAAGGGACACCCTGTATATTATTCTTTATATTTGGTAGGAATAATGTGCAAAAATACATACATAATATAAGCAGTTATTTTGAAAAAAAGCTCTAAATAAGAGATTTTCTAAAATTTTGTTGCGTCCAATTAGTAGCTGGTAGGCTATGGCTAATTTATTTGGAACAAAAAGTAAGTATTTAGTAATGAAATATTTTGGTTTTTTTGGTGTTTCTATTTAACTAAATACTTTATTAATTTACTTTTTTTACAATAATGGCGGTCTACGAAAATCATGAAAAGTATGATATGATGGCTTGTGTTATACAATCTAATGAAAATCACCAAAAAGCTTCGGTATTTTACGAGGTATTTTATTTATAAAGGTAACATGTTTTGAGCGTTATGGTTAGGATAATATCTAAGGACTGAGTCCTTTTTGTTCATAATAGCCCAGCTTTAATCAAGTTTAGTAAAGCGCGGATCATTTATCCAGCCCCGTCCTAAAGCATACACCAAACAAGATAGACAAAGAAAAGAAATAAACGTGTTGGGTTATGTAAACGCGATGCCGCAGAATATAAGTATCACCCATATAAATTCCACATAGTAGAGCATTTACACCCTAACGATGCCGAGCGCTGTATGTTGTTTTGCCAATGGTATTTACAAGAAATCCGTACTGGTGAATCTTTTGGCAGACTCCTTTCCTGGTCTAATGAATCTTATTTTTCAAGTGCGGAAATTTTCAATCGCTATAATACAATAAACTGGTTCGCAGAAAATCACCATTTAATTTTTGAGAGAGCACAATAAGAACGCTTTGGGGTTGGGGTCTCATGTTTTATTTTTGGAAGACAATACTTTATAATGCCGTTTATCTTCAACAAGACGGTGCCAAAACCCACAACGGCCTTTTAAGGATATTTTTAGAAGAGAATTTTCCTCAAAGATGGATTAGTACCCACAGACCTGTAAGATGCCCCTCTTGATCTCCGGATCTTTCGATTTTAGATTTATTTTATAGGGTTTCATGCAAAATAGAATATATGAAACACCATATCAGGTAATAGCGGAGTTTGGTTCTGCAATCTACTTAACTTTCCCAAATTTACAAAGAAACTCTATGATTCTTTTGAACGCTATTGGAAGAAAAATGAAAATGTACCAATTTTGCATACGGGAAAATGGCCGACATTTTGAAAATCTCCTTCGAAAATTCTTTGCTTTTTCAAAATTTTGTTTCGTGTTTGTTTTTCTTAACTTAAATTTTAAGTAACATAGTTACTTTTTGTATTTTTAGTAAAATTCAACAATTTTATCATAATTGAAAGTATTGCATCTTTATTAATTACTTATATGAATTTTGTTTTTAAGACATTTTAGCCATAGCAAATAAAATAACTGCAATACATGTATATATATTGGAAAGCCCATATTATTTCCAATAAATATAAAAAAAATAATATACAGAGTGTCCCATTAAACAAATAATGTAGGGTCTGATAACCTTTTGACCTGACCCCGTATACTTATTCTAAAAGTGGCACTGAGTTCTATGGAGCAAGTCATATAGGGATCTGTTTTCTATTATAAAAGAAGTGTATGAAAGTTCTGCTGGCGCCGTCTTTAATTTCGCACAAAAGCAGCACATAGTCGCGGAAACCGCAACCTTTTATCTTGAAAAATACGGGAGGTACCCTGCAACAGTTCCGAAAAAAATTTATTTTTATGACAATATATTAAAAATTTGAAAAATTATATACTGATACTGATTAGGGATAGAATTTTTTTCGATATATTGATTCTTCGGTACAGTCGGTAGTTATCGATATATCGAATAACCACAGGTAAATGAAAAAAGTATAGATATTCCAAAAGGTCCTGATAATTATATTATCGATATTAAATCAATTAGGATACATATTTATGAAAACGAACACCGTTTTTTAAAATTATTTGCTAGGAATATTTTCCAAAACTACTTTCGTCGTAACTATCGAGGGGTAGCAATAACTATCGATAACTAAAATGTATCAATTGGGGAGTTGCTATCCTGTCGATAGGCAAAATCTATTATCCCACATCCCTTATACTGACCTATATTCTGAAATCAGAATTTATCAGTATTATGGATAATAATTTATTTTATTTTTGTCATCTGGACAATAATTAATTGTTGGGAAAAAATTATAACAATTTGAATTACAGAATATTTTTTTAAAATATGCGCTTAAATTAATCAGCAGTGTGTTTTTGTAATGTCCTCATATTTCAAAATTTACATATAAAGCCCTTTTGTGTTTTGTGATTTTGAGTGTGATATTTTAAATCTATTAAAAAATAAATCGTTACCTTGAAACATTCTGCAAATGAGAACACCAGTCGATCCAAATAGTTGGGCACACAAAGGGATCAATATAAACGCTACGCAGTTCAATAGGAGGGCACCGAACAAGATCCATTTAGGACCGTATCTTTTCTCCAATGGTGCAGCAAATAAGTTTGAGATTACGTAAGTCCAAAAGAATGAAGAAAGAATTACACTGGCGTTGTTCCAGTTGTAGGTCTAAAATAAATTTATATTTTTGGGGGTCTTATTTTACAGGTTATTACATAACTAATATAAATATGAAGCAACTTGAGACCAAACATTGAATTAGATCAAAAATAGATTTTAACACACTCTCATTCTTTAAGACGATTTAGTGTTCAAATTGAAAATATATTCTTATATTAGCAATAATTTATCCAACTGTCAAAATTGGTAAATTTACATTTCTGAGGTGAGAAATAGGAATAAGAAAATATGAATTTGATTTCTAGACGGAGTAAGTTACAAATTAAAGCTTAATATGAAATAAAGATTTTATAGAGGGTGAATCACGGCGGATGAAACCTTAGACGTTTCTGGAGAATGGGTGGATGGATCTTTTTAAAATTCCGGTTACACCCATAAATGGCTTTGGTCTACCGTTTTAAAATATTTTCGGGCTTACAGTGTTACCGCTTCTACCCAAAACGGGTGGTAACATCGCTATTTTAAATGAAAAGCACTTTATTTTTTTACTTTTTTTGAAACTACACGTTTTTCTGAGCATTTTTGTGAATACTTCCGTTTACCTATACTAATAAATTTGAATTTCTTTATGAAATATCATAATAACGTGTCATTTTCAATGATTCTAGTAGTAGTTTGCCATGAAAACAATTTTTGTGAGGTGCCTTGTTGTTTGAAGTTTCATTCTTGTGTTTCTAATTTTAAGTCAAAGTTAAAGTTAATGATAGTTACTGGAATACAGTTATAATGAATTTATTTATTCTGCATGGTCAGTGTGCTAAGATTATCAAGAGAACGTGTAGAAAATTTAATGAGACGTATCCAGATTTACCACAAATGAATATCAGAAAATTCATTCGAATCCAGGACAACTTTAAAGATTTTGGTTCAGCTTTAAAACCACCAAGAAATTTGCCCAGACCGGTGACTTCCGATAATGAAAATGAAATTATCGTTTTTTACTCTTATGCATTTCATCACTTTTCCATACGTGGCGCTGAAAAAAATTTGGACCTTACATTTTCATCTAAATAAAGAATTTTAGATAAATATAATATGCACGACTGCAAGTTTACCAAAGTTCATGCACTTAAACCTCAAGATTTTCCGCAAAGAGTCGAATTTTGTGAAATGTTACTGACACGTACACAGGAAAATCCTTTTTTTTAGGAAAAATTATTTGGACCGATGAGTCAAAAGAGGATTTCAGGAAAAATTTTGTTTAAATATCTTCTGTTTGCTAATGGATAATCATATTAGGTATTTTCACAGATGGTCTTGAACTTGAGAATTTCCGAAGCTGTTGGTATCAACTTGACGGGGCTCCAGTACCTTGTACGGTGGAAGTGACTGCAGAGCTAGATCGAATTTCGATGACCAATGGTTTAGACGTCAAGGACTGTGGAGTTGGCCCCCAAGATTGCCTGATATTACTCCTTTAGATTTTCACCCCATTATTTATCAGGTACACTAAAGGAAAACGTTTATCAGACTGCAGTTAATACCAAAGAAGAACTACTACATCAGGTCATTCAAGCATTTCAGGATATTGATACCAATGAAATAAGAAGAGTTAGAATGGTTGGTGCCCATACTCGTTTATTAAGGTCTTAAGAGGTTAATGGCCAACATTTGCTCAAATAATCAGTGTAGCGACAATTTTTAAAATTTCTATTTTACTTAAATTTTTGTATTTCTGATTTATTATTTAACATTTTAAATTTCTTGGTGATTTTAAAGCTGAACCAAATCTATAGAATTGTTCTGGATTCAAATAAATTTTCTGATATTCACTAGTGGTAAATCTAGATACATTTCATTAAATTTTCTACATGTTCTCTTGATAATCTCATCACACTGACCATGCAGAATAAAAAAATTTAATTTATTATAAGTGTATTGGTTTTATTTACTTATCTATTTACCATTTTAAATTTGACTTAAAATTAAAAGTTCAAGAATGAAACTTCTGTCAAACAAACTATCAAGGCGTCTCACAACAATTGTTTTCATGGTGCACTACTACTAGAATTATAGAAAATGATCCGTGATTATGATATTTCACAAAGAAATGCTTATAAATCAAAACCTTGAAGAGTTAGGTATAGGCAAAGTATACATATATATATATATATATATATATATATATATATATATATATATATATATATATATATATATATATATATATATATATATATATATATATATATATATATATATATATATATATATATATATATATATATATATATATATATTTATACATATATATATATATATATATATATATATATATATATATATTTATACATATATATATATATATATATATATATATATATATATATATATATATATCGGTTTTCTATTTATAGTAGGAGCTCCCTGTATGCTTCAACTGAGATATGACAAAAAATCAAATATCTAAAGGTATTATTTAACTGTAGCTCAAATTTCAGATTAATATTGATTTAGAGCTGAAAAGAACTCAGATTTATTTGAAGTCTTGTTTTCGTTAAAAAAAAATTAACTACATTAATTCCTGGAAAACGGCTACAGATAGGTATGACGAAGTATTCAGAAAAGTTGCTAGGAAATACGTGTAGTTTCAGAAAAAGTGAAAAAATTAAAGGCATTTCATTTAAAATAGCCATATTGCCACCTGTTTTGGGTAGAAATTACAACATTGTAAGCCTAAAAATGTTCTGAAACGGTAGACCAAGGTCATTTATGGGTGTAAGCGAAATTTTGAAAACTTCTTTTTATCAATTCTTCAGAAACGTCTAAGGTTCCATCCACCGTGAATCAACCTGTATGTATATTGCCTGTCGAAACAACATTATTTTAGGCCCATTTTGAATATTTAAATTATATTAATATATGTTCATCTGTAAGTCTCGTACATGGTATTTACCATTGCTTTATTTGTAAGAATAGGTTACTTATTATTGACTCACCCTTAAGGATATATTGTTTACTAATAGTTCATCTACAAAAATAACTTTTTTTCGTGTATTTTTTCTTGTTAGTCAAAAAGAAACATATAAGTTTATTTGAATATTGCCAGTCATTTTTAAAACTGCTCGCATTAACATTTTGATAAACCAAACTTGCTAAGCTCTTGCTCCCTTTTATTTTAGTTAGTTAATGTACAATAGACCAGTGACCTTTGACTCTAATTTTTGAAACGATTTTCTTCCGTCTTCAATTAAGCGTGATTAATCTTTATGAAAACGGAGTAGAATAGCTAAAATTTTAAATAGCTCTACCTGCGACAACACACTGATATTCAAATTTGAAAATGTTATGAAAAGTGGAGATATGGGTCAATATTATCCCATCTGCCATATATAGTTAAGGTAAATTCAAACAAAAAAGTACTAGGAAGGTTAGGAGAAAGTATATATTACTAATTTGACAATGTCGCCAAAATCTAACATGTGGATCAATGAGCCATGTGTCTGCCAATCAGTGGCGGCTATTCAGGTCAAGTAGGTGCTACTTCACCAGGAAAAATAAACAAGCAAACATCTAACTATATTTATTATATATCTCTTAAAATTTTAGTTTTTACTTTCATTTATTCACCTAATTGGTAAATAATAAACTGTACATCTCGAATAAATATTTTACTTGACCGTTGGCGGCATGTCTTTTTAAAACTTTCAATCACACTTTATTATAACAACTATAACAGTGGCGCAAACCGCTTTGACTTTGCTGGAGGTGCTACGTTTAGTTTACGATTTTCCTACTATGTTGCCATGACAACGCGTATCCGATGACGTCGAGCACAGCGCCATACAACGCTCTCGATGAATTGCAGGCGCAGTACACTACAACCACGTGTCGTTCAGTTTGCGGTGGTTGTTTACTTTTATTTTCGCGGATTTCGCTGCAACCGGTGAGTTCTTTTGCAGTTAACTTGACTGTTTTATGTTATATTTATTTATGGTGTTGTTACAACTTCAAATTCGAAGTTAATAAATGTGATTGTTTAAGACTGACAAATCTGATGAAAAATCAATTCGCCTTCCGAAATGATTTTTAGGTGAGATGAACGATTTTGAATTCACGTTTCTGGCATTAGTGCTTAATGACATTTTCTCAGACACGATACATGATGTTCTTAATAAAAAAGCTTGACATTCATTTTTGCAAATAAATATAAAAATGTCGTAAGGCTTTCATGTAAAAAAAGATATGAATATTTTGTTAATACCATCTTTGATAAAGCAAATTCTATTACAGAAATAAATCATTACAAACGGAGCGTAGTTTTTAAAAGAAATTTGGGCTAAGATTTCAAGAACCCTTTGTTATGAAATATTGGACCATATTTTAATTGAAATGACACTAAGATTTCAAGACTGTGAAAAAATTTTGCAACTGGCCCGTTTGAAAGTTTGTTACAGTTATATGAGGAAATATTTTCAAAAAGTCAACGACTTAAAATTGAACTTGGTTTTATTTTTGCTAATGAGAGTAATTGGAATATACCTCTGCAAAAGCAAGTAAAAAAAATTAATAAAAATAAATATATTTTTCCGAAGCATATAAATTATTTTCCCTTATTTTGACAATACCGTCGACAAGTGCTTGAGTAAAAAGAAGTTTTTCTCGCTTCAAATGTCGTGTAAAAACTTAAAAGAAAATACAATATCTCAAGAAAGACTATATCTTTTATATTTCAAATCAAAAGGACTTTCTGGAGGAGATTATGGCAACTCATCCATTTTATGAGGATGTTATAAATAAATTTGCAGCTATGAAGGATAGGAGAATTGATTTAGTATACAAAACTTAGGTAAGTCGTAAGAAAATATACTACACCGGCCATATATAAAAAAATTCTGGAAAAAAATTATTGCGATATTTTCTTGCTTCATTTGCACTTCACTTACTTTTTCACCCGCGAGCCGCCACTGCTGCCAATTTCAATTTAATTTATATTTACTATTTATAACATCTATAAATCTAGGGCAGAAATTCTCGATTGTTATAAGTATTCTTCAACAATTTTTAAAGTTGTATGGAAGTGCTGAGATACTGAACAACTATCTCCCACTTAAAACTGGTGTTGTTATAATAAATTTGAGATAATGAATATATTTTTGCACTGGCAAAAAAGTCGAAGTAGTAATTGAATTTCTATTAAAACAACTTAATATAAAAAGGCAGCATATACTATATAATAGTATATGTCCGCTTACCACACGGAAAAAAACTGGTAGGGGAACGCCACCTGGCTTAGTTGACATAAGGCTAATATACAGGAATTAAAAAAATATACAATTATTAAATTAATTAATTAATAGAATATTGTATATATTAATACAAAATATTTTAATTTACAAATTGCAGAGAATGAAATATCAATGAATCAATAACCATCATAACTACAGCAAAGATGATCATGATAATATTAATGATAATGATAATAACGGTGCTGATGTTAATTATGACGAAGATGATGATGATTATAAATAAATTTTTCTTAACACCTGCTCTTTACAATTAGTTAGAAAAATATTAACTTTAATAAAAATAATTATTTAAAACCGAAATATGAATTGTATAATTTTTCGGTATATAAATTAAATCACTTTAAAGAAAAGTTAGAAAAACATGTTACTTGTATTCATGATTTGAAATATTTTTACTTAAACAATAATTTTTATAACTTTAATTAATTATCCAGCTAGCAGACGGGAGAAAATCGAGTGAACATATATGAAAAAATTTGCAAATTAACAATAATAATTGTGAAACACATGTATGTTATTGGGGTTTCTGCCATGGCAGAAATATGCATATTTCCATAATTACACTACATTAAATTAAACGGCAAAATGCTGAAAATATTAAACTTTTTTTTTGTTATTTCGCCAATATTTCATTAGGACGTCAGTATCAGTTTGCAATTTTTTCTGCCAATGGAAACTTCTGACAGTACCTTATTTAATGCAAATTAATGGCTGACAAGAGAAAATTGATCTCAACTTTGAAAAATGTTAGCATTTTTAATATTCCTTAAGGCATGCTGCAATTCTTTCTTGCAAGTTGAAATAGTCTTGAATAAAAGCATGCGCAGTGGCAAGTCATTTGTACCTTTTGTCAAACTGCGCATGCCTTTGTTCAAGACTATTGCATATTGCAAAGAAGAATTGCAGCATGTAAAACGGCCTTTAGGATTTAACTTGCATATCAACTTTATCTTTAAATGGCAGACGGGAGAAAGTTGTTCAACATCTCAGAAATTTGATACAACTTTAAAATTTGCTGAAGCAACAACTGAGATTTTCTTGTGTAATAAATTGTATATACAACATAAATTCAATTTGGCAGACGGGAGGTCATTGATGTTTTATACTAATCTGGGGTGTCAGCTATTTAGTTGTTTTTACTTCCCTCGTAAAATGGAAGTATTGTAATCGTGAAAAAATCACTCTCCGAGATTTTTTCAGATCTTCACGTTTCAGGGTCCCTAGATGACGAAAAACATGTTTTCTCAATTCCGTCGTTCTGTCTGTCTTCAAATTTTGGCCAAAAATTAAGCGTCATATGGGAATGACCTGGTAACATTTTGGTAAAAATCCAGTATGGAGAAACAAAATGGCGGCCTAGTGAAATGTTAAAAAAATTATTATTAAAAAACTGCTTGTCCAATTTTTCTCAAATTTTGCAAAAACTTCAAGTATTATGTTGAACTCAAGCGGTAAAATGTTGGTACGAATCCAAGATGGCGGAACAAAATGGGGGCATAATAAATTATTTAAAAATTCTGCTTGAAAAAACTGCTTAATGGTTTGATTTTCAATTATGTGCTATAACTAATTGTGGTACAGGGATCAACTAGTAAAATACTGGTACTAATTTAAGATGGCCGAACAAAATGGCGGCCAAATATAATGTTTGTAATGGTGAAAAAGTCATACTCTCAGGTTTTACACATAGCTAGATGCCAAAAAATATGTTTTATCAATTCCGTCGGTCCTTATATCGATCTGTCTGTCTGTGTGTCTGTCTGTCAGTTCGCCGCTAGCTTAAAGACTACCGTCAAACGGGGCTACTTTGACACCACGGGGTAACTTTGACACTGTGAACATTTTTTTTTCAATTTTTATTTTTTTTGATTTTGCTTCTTTGTAAATTTTATTCTAATATTAGATTCATTTGTTACAGCTACTAACTAATTAGAAATGGTGAGACATTACGAAAAAGTTCCGGGAACGCGGAGTTACCGCAATTATTCGAACGAAGACTTAAGAAATGCACTTGAAGCTATTGAAAGAGGCATACCTGTCCAAAGGGCGGCAATAGTTTATAAAATTCCTCGTATAACACTTCGTAATAAGTCCCTTGGTATACACAACCAGTCGGTAGGTCATCCAAGTGTCCTTAGTAGCGGTGAACAGGAAGTGATTCGTAACACTTTACTACAAGTGGCAAAGTGGGGTTTTCCATTAACGAAGTGTGATATTCGTGCCGTGGTGAAGCTTGGATAGACAGGGGAAAACAATGCGTGAATTCAAAGACAATTATCCCGGACCCGATTTTGTCGAAAACTTTATTAAGAAACACAACCTCTCCACACGAATCGCAACAAATATTAAAAAATCGCGATCGACCGTAGATAGAAACGACATTGTTCAGTTTTTTGACAACATAAAAGAAGCATTAGGTGATGTTGATAATAAAAACGTATACAATTACGACGAAACTAACATCGCTGATGATCCTAGGGAGAAGAAAGTTATTGTTCCCAGAAACTTCCGTAGAGTAGAACGAGTTCAAAACTATTCGCGGTCCTGTGTGAGCATAATGGTCTGTGGTAATGCAGCTGGAGAACTCTTGCCCACTATGGTAGTGTACAAGAGCTCCAATTTATATGAAAACTGGTGTACTGGAGGACCCCCGGCACTGTTTATGGGAACAGCCCATCCGGATGGTTCGACATGAACCTTTTTGAGCAATGGTTTTTTAAAGTTCTTTTACCCCACATAATAGCAACCAAGGAACCAGAAACACGAGCAGTTGTAGTTGGCGATAATCTGGCTAGCCATTTTTCACCACAGATTATAAAAGCAAGCCTAGAAAATAATATATACATGTGCCCTTTTCCAGCCAACGCCACACATTTGATGCAGCCACTAGATGTGTCTGTATTTGCACCCTTCAAGAGGAAGTGGCGCGAAATATTAGAAAAATGGCGAAAGGAGAGCAGATACTCTGGGACCTTACCCAAAGAACACTTCCCGTCCTTACTTTTACTTCTGTGGAACAAAGTTTCAGATACTGTAGAGACAAATTTAAAATCAGGATTTAGAACCACCGGACTGTACCCAATGAATGTTGATCAAGTCTTAAGGAAGATTCCTGGAGGATTGCTTGAAAACTTGGAAGAAACTGAGCGAGTTCTTGATTCATCATTGGTAGAGTTTTTCAAAGAAATGAGGGGAACAAGCGAAGACCAAAAAAAAAAGAAAAAGGGGAAAGAAGTTTGAAGCTGGAAAACAGATGACTATCAAAGACCAAGCGATTCCCAGTGTGCAAATCGAAAATGAAGTAGTGGAGATCCTACTTCATTTCCACACAATAGCGACCAAGAGTTGCCTTGTTTCTCCGACACCCTTCCAAGGCCATCAGGAATACGAACGAAAAAGGTCAAAGTCAAAGCCAAGAAACCCGAGAATAAACCTAAATTGCGTCCTCCTATTAATATAACAAAAGCAAGTTTAAGGGGTGAGAACGATTCAAATTCAAAATGTGCCTTATGCCGCATGCTTTTTAAAAACTACAGAGGAAGAGCCGAATGGATTGAATGTGTTCAATGCAAGAAGTGGATTTGCGCACTTTGTAATTCAGAAAGCACTGATCCATTTTATGTGTGCCCAGTTTTCGAAGACTCAGATGACGAACCGGAGGAACCATTTGCCGATGACAGCGATGAGGATAGAACCTTTAACCCTGAAACTGAGACCGAAAAGGATCGAAAATTAAAAAAGCTTAGATTTAAGTTTTAATTTTTTATGCTTATGCCAAAAGATTTTAGGTTAAGACATGTTTTCTTAGTTTTTTATGTTTAATCTTTCGTTCCTACATGCCAAAGATTTTTTTTGTTGCTGTTTTAGACTAAAATGTTTTTTATTGTATTTTTATAGGTAATGTAAACCGTAGATTATCATGTTTTCTCGAGTTTTTTGCTTAAGTTTGAAACTAATAATAAAATATTATAATTAAAAGGTTTTATTTTAATAAAGTGCCTTAAATAATCGTTTTTTAGTAAAAAAAACTGTTTTTCTTAACAAAAAAAAAAACAAACAAAAAATTAGGAGTGGTTTTTAATTCTACATCCATTACCGGGGCTTCTTTGACACTGTGGTGCTTTAAAATGCATTTTATATTGAAATTAAAATGTGTGTCAAAGTAGCCCCAAACTCAGGGTGACATTGACATACCCTTTTTCATTTTTTATTTTGGTTTCTATTATGTTTAGAGCAATTTGGAGTGCATCAATCGATTCAGCAGGCTAGATTTGTTATAATACAACGTATTTCACAAAGCTAAGTTGATAAATAACAACGTGATCTTGAAAAATGTCCTAAAAACATGTCAAAGTAGCCCCGTTTGACGGTACTTATCCGATTTACTTCAAATTTTGGTCAAAAATTAAGGGTCATATGGGGATGACCTGGTAGCATTCTGGTAAAAATATAATATGGCGAAACAAAATGGCCGCCTAGTAAAGTCTCAAAAATGAATTATTAGAAAACGCCAAGGTATTATTAAAAAACTACTCATCCAATTTATCTCAGGTTTGGCAAAAAACGTCAAGTATGATATTGGAATCAACTGGTAATATTTTGGTACGAATCCAAGATGGTGGAACAAAATGGTGGCCTAATAAAATATTTAAAAGTTCAGCCGAAAAAATGCATAATGGTTTGATTTCAAATTGTGTGTCCTAACTAATTGTGGTATAGGGATCAACTAGTAAAGTTGTGGTACTAATTCAAGGCGGCCGAACAAAATAGCGGTCAAATAAAAAGTAAATGTAATTGTGAAAAAATCACCCTCTTAGGTTTTATACGTCTTTACATTTTAGCGTCTCTAGATGCCAAAAAAATATGTTTTATCAATTCTGTCGGTCCGCCTGTCGGTATGTCTGTCTGTCAGTCCACGGCATAGCTTAAAGACTACTCACCTGATTGACTTGAATTTTTATCAAAAATTAAGGTTCATATGGTTATCACTTGGTAATATTTTGGTAAAAATCGAAAATGGCGAAACAAAATGGCAGCATAGCGAAATGTTAAAAAAATTATTATGAAAAAACAGCTTATCCAATTTATTTGAAATTTTGCATAAACATCAAGTATTATGTAGAATCAACTGGTAAACTTTTGGTACGAATTTTTAAAAATTCAGACTGAAAAAACTATTTAATGGATTGATTTCAAATTGTGTCATGACTAATTGTGTTATAGGGCTCAACTAGTAAAACTATGTTACTAATTCAAGATAGCGGCCAAATAAAATTTTTGTAATCGTGAAGAAAATCACCCTTTCAGGATTTACATATCTTGACGTTTTAGCGTCCCTAGATGCCGAAACACATGTTTTATCAATTCGCGACATAGCTTAATACTATTTACCCGTTTGACTTCAAATTTTGACCAAAAATTAAGGGTCATATGGGGATGGCATGATAATATTTTGGTAAAAATCAAATATGGCTAAACAATATTTGAGAGTGGTGTATTACTTCAGGTTAAGATCCAGTAAAAAAAAATATTTTTTTAAACTGTCGACGTTTCGCAATTTAATTGCTGCCTCCTCAGGACACATATAGATCTCGTATCTTGCATGAAACCCATATTATCAGTACTTATACTTCATTGTTCCGCATATATTACCCAGATATTAAGTTTCTAAATGGTTTTCGTTAACAATCCTTTTGTTGTTATGTTAGAGTGGTGTATTATTTGGGGTTAGTATTCAGTAAAAAAAGACTATTTTTAAATAGTCTACGTTTCGCAACTTGATTGTTGCATCTTCGGGACTCATATGTAGATTCTATATCCAGCATGAAACCCGTATTATCAGTCTTTACATGTTCCGTTTGTCTGCAGACAGTTCCCAGATATTAAGTTTCTAAATGGTTTTCGTTAACGATCCTCTTGTTTTCATGTTAGAGTGGTGTATTATTTGGGGTTAGGATCTAGTAAAAATGCAACAAGTTTTTTTTTAGATTGTCGACGTTTCGAGACTTCTCAAACTTTGCATTCACAGGACACATACAAATCCTATAGCCTGAATGAAACACATATTTTCAGTTTGTTATTGTTGCATTCTCAGGACACATACAAATCCTATAGCCTGAATGAAACACATATTTTCAGTCTTTATCTACTACGTTGAAACGCAGATATTTCTCAGATATTAAGTTTCTAAATGGTTTTCGTTAACGATTCTCTTGTTTTTATGTGAGAGCGGTGTATTATTTGGGGTTAGGATTAAAGGATTTTCTTAAGTCGCGTTAGCAACACTGAACTATTGAAGGTAATAAATAATATCAAAAGTAAATCTTCGTGTAGCACTGATGGCCTATCAATTAGAATATTCCTGAACTTGCCACTCCCAGTTATAGAGGCCCTTACAACATTAATAAATGAGTCCTTTATAAAAGGTGTATTCCCTGATTGCCTTAAAACAGCTATAATTATTCCACTTCATAAAAGCGAAAAAACTAACTCTTGCAATTATCGCCCAATTGCACTACTACCAGTGCTATCAAAAATCATCGAAAGGCTACTGAAGAATCGTCTTATGCCATTTCTCCTGAAACATCAGATAATATCCCCGGAGCAGTTCGGATTTCTACCCAACAAGTGCACCAGCGACGCCATGTTCACGTTGCTTAGAGGCGTCTACTTATCTCTCAATAACAACCACCCAACTGCCTCAGTTTTTTGTGACTATGCGAAAGCCTTTGATTATGTTAGTCATGAAATTCTGATAAACAAACTAAATTTTTATGGAATTCGTGGTACTTCTTTAAATTGGTTCAAATCTTATCTTGGGAAAAGGCAACAACTTGTAAGGGCTAATGGTTCCGATTCTGATTGTAAGTTGATTAAGTGGGGTCCCTCAAGGTTCAGTCTTGGGACCTATTCTTTTTTTGTTATACATTAATGATATCACGAACCTTAAAATTAATGGAAGAATTTCCCTTTTTGCTGACGACACAAACATAACTTGGAGTGATTTTGATACAACGTCTTTACACTCTAGTATCTCCAAAGACTTGGTTATAATTAAGGCTTGGTCTGATTCCAATATGCCTTGTTTTTAATGTCGAAAAAACGGTGGCGTTATCTTATAAGGGAACTCTACAACCACTTCAGGTACATAACAGCAATATTGAATACGTAGAGTAGGTTAAATTCCTGGGTTTAAATATAAATAACAACCTAAATAGGTCTAATCATATTGACACCTTAACTAAAAAACTTTCTACCGCCTGCTTCGCCATTCTATCAGTTTCAAAAGAACTAGACGTTCCTTCTGCCAGACTTACTTATTTCTCTTTATTTGAATCCCACCTCCGCTATGGCCTTCCCTTTTGGGGCTGCTGTACCACCGAGCAATTTCGTTGTATTTTTATGCTTCAAAAGAGAGCCATTCGTTATTTGTTTGGTCTAAATAATAGAGCTCACTGCCAATACTATTTCAAAAAACATGAAATATTAACACTTCCTGAATTATTTATTTTGAAAACGGTATGTTTGCTGAGAAAATATATAAACACCCTCCCAGAAAGGCCACAACATGTATACCCTACCAGAAACTCTAGGCATGATATATATCTTCCCATTCTTCCTCAGAATTAATAAAAAAATCAATTATTTACAACGCCATAAAACTTTACAACAATCTGCCGGTACATTTAAAATCTATCCCTATGCTTGCACAATTTCGAAAAAACACCAAAGCATACCTCATTGAGAGACCATTTTACAGCGTTAATGATTTTTACAGTACAGCGAGTAAATCTCTTTAAATTGTCACTAAATTCGCTTGTTTACTTAAATCTTTTGTGAGTCATGTCCTAACTCGTAACATAGAATTTTGAAAATCATCATATAGAGAAAAGAACTGTCGAACATTCACTTAAAACTTAATTATTTTTGTTAGGTATTGGATTAAAAACAAAATTTATTTCTTTTTTGTATACTACATTCTACACTAGTTCATTATACCTTCTGTTTAACATCACAATTATTTGTATAACTATAATGACATAGAGTTTAAGGTCGCATAGTTGCAATTTTGATTTCAATGTCATCGAAATTATTCACCTCGTACATGTGTGTTTGTTTACTTTTATAAGGTTATTAGGATTTATTAACTGTTTTGCGGCAATGTTATGTTATATTCTAACGTGTGTTTTACGATTTGGTAGATTGATAATTTACATTTTTAAAAAGCATTGACCTATCGAAATTCTTTTCGATTAATGTTTTGATATGTCTTATTTTAGGTATATTTTGCTTTGTCCATAAAATTGTAAAATTTTTCTGCGGCAATAAAGCATACTTTTGTTTGTTTGTTTGTTAGGATCCAGTAAGAAAAACAAATGTATTTTTTTTTATTGTCGACGTTTCGCTACTCTATTGTTGCATCGTCAGGATGCATATATAAATAGATTGTATATCTTACATGAAACACATATTATCAGTCTTTACCAACGACTAAGTGGTGTATTATTTGGAGTTAGGATCCAGTAAAACAAACAAAAGTTTGTTCTTTAAATTGTCGACGTGTCGCAACATTATTGTTGCATCCTCAGTACACATATAAATTTTATATCCTGCGTGCTACCCATATTATCAGTCTTTACCTACTCCGTTGGTCCGCATATATTTCCCAGATAATAATTTTCTAAATGGTTTTTGTTAACGATCTTCTCGTTGTTTTTATCCTCCCCCAAATAATACACCACTCTAACATAGCAAGAAGATCGTTAAAAAAAACCATTCAGAAACTTAATATCTGGGATATCTGCGACTGATAATATAGGTTTCAATTTAAGATGGCAAAACAATATGAAGGACAAATAATATGTTTAGAAAATCAACGTAAAAAAATCTTGTAGAATTGATTTTAAGTTTTGCAGAAAAATTAAATGTGAGTATTGGATACAGTATATGTAAGACATATATACGGTGACTATGTACTGAACTAACTAGGATCACACTTCACTCTTTTCAGTAAAACTGATAATTCAAAACGAGGGAGTTCCGAGTAAATGAATTTACCGTTTTTTTTGTTTGAATTTACATTTAGAATATATGGCACACGGGATAATACTGATCCACATCTCCACTTTTTATAACACTTTCGAATTTGCAAATCAGAGTGTTGTCTCACACGCGGCACTTTGAAATTTCAGCTATTCTATTGCTTTTTGATTAAAGAATAACTACCCTTAATAGCAGACGGGAGAAAGCCATTTCAAAAATAAGTATCATGGGGCACTCTAATCTAATCAACTGACCAAGCGGCTACGTGTTAGCAACAAGCGCCTCATTAAATTTTTATTACCACCCACATTTAAAATAAACAGATATTAATAAAAGTATATATAAATCTGATAAAAGATGTCGCAGAACAAATATGGATCCTCAAGACGGCGATACTTCAAAGAAGGCGAATTAATGTGGATTAATGTAACATGATTTTTCTTTATCTTTTTCCATCGCTTTAGTTTTTACTTTATCTTTTCCCATAACTTAAATGATAAAGAACAGTTAAACATTGAGTTGTAAACACGATTGTTCACGAACTTTTGTTTTAGTGCTTAACTTTACGCATTAACTATTCTTAAAGTTCGTTTAACTGTAATTTTACATTAGTTTGCCAAATTAGGCTACCGTGTGTCATTATTAAAATTAAAAATAATCTTAACGTGAACACGGTCAGCCATTGCCAAAGAAATTATCACTAAAGTTACCGAAAAAAAAGTCATGTAACATAAAACCACCGTATCTCTTTTTTGGATAGAACGAAAAACGTTAAGGGTTGAATAAATAAGTATCTCCACATAAAGAATTAGTTCTCAACCAAAATAATATTGTTGCTGGACACTTACTGGAATATCTGGGTTGGGTGAGGAAGATTCACTCTCTGTCATAGCTACTATTTGTATTGCAAAACTAGCTTTAGTGGCCATGCCTACCAATAAGCAATATGACAGCAAGAGTATTTGCACGTGTCTGGCGCCAAACAAGGGACCTAAAATAAAATAAACAAAATTACTTACTTATACCGTATGCCACAAATATGTGGAAAATATTAAAATGAAATTATTTTTATTTAGTTTGTATTTTTCAATCTAGGTGCTGGAATTTAGGAGAATTAGTTAATTTGCACCCCTTTTATTATCTTTTCTAACCAACGGAGAAACACGCGAAATATATGTTTTCGATTATAGAGGGTAGCCCTAAAAAGATGAGGCAGTTCCAAAACCTGTGAAATAGGTCAAATTTCTTTTATCTGGTATATAAAAAACTTATTTCGATTATTCAGGGTAACCCTAGGAAATACAAGAGCCTCTTAAAAATACAAAGATTTTTTTATTAGGCTTTAAAATGCTAAACCTAAAAAAAAACGGTGAAACAGGGCAAATTTATTTCCTCTTTATGCTTCCTAAAACACAAATAAAATTTTATGTTTATAAAGGGTATTAAACGCAAAATTTTAATTAATAAACTAAGAATATTTTCAAAACACGACAAAACACGAAAACTTTCTTATTAATTATATTTTTTACATAAAAAACTCAACTTGAGAAAATCAAATCATTGACGTATTATACTAGGCAAGTGGTTAGAATAGCGAGAGGAATCTCCGGTCAAAATTGATAGTGGAGTCCCTCAGGGATCTGTATTGTGGCCGTTGCTTTTTCTTCTGTATTTTAATGACATTACTAAGCTTAATGCTAGAGGTTCGTTGACTCTTTTTGCTGACGATACTTCTATTTTTTGGCATGACAATGACACACTTAGATTGCAGCAAACTATTTCGGAAGATATTAGGATTATCAAGGACGCGGTGGTGCGACTCAAATTTTCTTTCTTTTAACGTATCAAAAACTAATATTCTACATTTTAATTGTTCACTAGGTAATGTTTATTTGGGGGATCAACTTATAGAGAACAGATCTTGCACTAAATTTCTGGGTATATTTGTAGATTAAAATTAAAAATTTGAAAGTCATATTGCACATTTAACTGAGAAGCTTTTAAAAGGTTTGTATGCAGTACGGCTAACTTCTAAAGAACTTTGCACTGATCGAATCCCATTTGCGATATGGCCTACCTTTTTGGGGAGGTTGTTCCCAGACTTTATTTACATCGATATTTTTAATTCAAAAAAGAGCAGTCCGATGTATGTGCAATGCCAGTCCTAGAGATTCCTGCAAGCCACTTTTCAGAAAACATAAGATATTAACATCGTCATGCTTGTATATTTTGGAATCAGTTTGTTTAGTTTTTAAAACAAGGGATGCGTTAACTTACCAAACAAGAAATTGTGATAATTTAGCTTTAAACCTTCAACCACTCTGATAAAAAATTCTTTATTTTATAATTCAAAAAAAATATTTAATCATTTGCCACTGACCATCAGAAGAATAAGCAATTACATGAAATTTAGAAAACAAGTTAAGCACCTTCTTTTGAATAAGGCCTATAATACTATGATGGACTATTTTTTTGACTACTTTTGATATACTACTGGTCTTGGGTATTATTTTTTTTTATATATATATATATATATATATATATATATATATATATATATATATATTAATATTTTTTTACTTTTTAGCTAAATGTGTGTAAGAAAATTGTGTCTTTGGTTCTATAATGATATTGTCTATATTTTATGCTTAGTTTCATGTATGAGCCTTTCTTGTTTGTGAACATGCTTTATTTTACTCTTTTTTAAGTTTTAAATATTAATTACGATATGTGTTACCACGTTAGTGTTTTTTTTTCTTTCTCTTATTTCTAAGTTCTGTTATGTGTATTAGATTCTGTTATGTATTTTAAATCTTTATTTTGGACGCATCTTACATTATATCTCCTTTTTGAAATAATTTAATTATAATTAATTGTATTATTCTTTACAGCTCTATCAATAAGAACAGTTTCTTTTGATAATAAAGCATATGTTTGACTTACTTTTGACTTTGACTATGTTTGGCAAAAAACACATTTTTTTATTACACTCAAATGACTATAAAAATTAGAGCAACGCATAGTTTTTCCTGGCCACATGTGAAAAAATATTTTTTAAAAGTAATCTATTAATAAGGGCGAAAAGATAGGGGTCGTCTGAAGAAAGTTTAAAAAATAAAATAATGCAATAAAATGTTCTATTTTAAAACAATTTCAGCTATGTTAAAAGTTATCAAAACGGTCCTTTTTTTGTTAAAATTCGCGGCATATAAAAGAATAATCAACATATTTTTTATACGTTTCAAATATTAAGAGTTATAAAAATATTACTATACTGTTTACTTCAAATGATCTTTATCTTTTACGTTACTTATTATATTTGTAACCTATCATTTTAAGTGGATTGGAGATACTTAGTTTTATGTTGTTTTTGATAATTGTAATTAACTTGAAATTATAACTTACTAAGTACATGTGTAATCCAAGATTTTTATTTTTTTTTAATATATCATTAAGAACCCTAAAATGCTTAATAGGGTTCCTCGTAACGCCAACTTGACTTTCAACAGTCAGTAATTTTGGTTTTTTACTATTGGCAAAGATGCTGTTCTAGCTATGTTAGTTTGAGGTTAGGTCACATTGGTTAAACGTTTCATGTGTTTGTTTGCTGCAGTAATTCGTAATATTTTTTAATTCAGAAAGACAAATAACCCCAGGTAGCATTAATACTATGATAATGAAATATTTTTAAATGTTGTTTATTAGGAGGTCCAACAAAACAGCTGACTGCTGTCAATATAGCTGGCGTAGGACAAACATTGTTTTCTTCTATATGAGCCCGTGATAATTTAAAATCAAATTTCAAGTATTTTTATATATATTTAGTGCATTTTTTTATATAGGACCATTTTTTACAGTTGTGTGTTTGCTTTAAACTTAGTTATGACAAGTGAATACTTTTTGGAGCTTCGAAATAAGAACGCCGAAGTCGCCGAGTGGTGGAAACAAAACATTTTTATAACTAAAAATTAGATCCTTTTATAGTGTAGATCTAAAAGACTTTTCCCCAGTGACAAATATGGACATTGTTGGTTACCTAGTTCTTCAATTTAAATCATGTATATTCAAGTTAAACTTAGTTCAATCTGTGTGTTTAATATTCTGTACTGCACCCAGCACATATATTTTTTTTATAAATAAAACATATATATCAATAAAACAAGCACGTTTTTATTAAAATATCAATATATAACATTTTCAGAGTGAATATAAGAATAAAAAGTTGTTTTTACAATAAACCCCATGACGAGTGTAAATGAACTGAATTTTTTCAGCATAATGAAACCTTTATCCTTTACTAGACTTAAACTTACTTATGTTTAGAAAAAATTTAATTATATACTTGCACTCTAGGACGGGATTACACCACGGGGACCCTAAAAAAAATTTGTTCCCGTCTTATATTTTTAAGAAGTTATCGAAATTTAAAATTTTGAAGAGTGTCCATGCCTTTATCCTATTTATAATCCTGACTCTGGAATTTCCAACCTTCGTAATTTAAAAACTTCTGTCCTGAAGAAATGATCTATCTTTATTCGGTCCTAGGTTTTGCTGAAAGACACTTTTCGCAAATCTTAGTATTAAGTAATAACCCTGTATATGGTTATCATAGCTTCATTTATTATATATAAAAAAAAATTGGAATATCACAGGTAACACACTTATGCTAAGACAATATCAAGATAAAAAGCATACAGTATTTAGTTCCTAAAGATTACCTCACTTTCCCAAACAAAATAAAATAATTACACGGTTGCATAAAGGTTAAAATTATTTGAAAAATCTCTTTTAAGATGGTATATACAAATACTAATATATATTTAAGTCCCCTAAAACATAAAAAAATAATATAGCATTCAAATATATAGCGGTGCAAAACGTAATACAACTTTTTCAAACAAAGATTAGATCTTTGATCAGTCTCGATTGAGAATCATAATAATTGTTAACTAACTAGATTAATTTGAGTTTTTTAATAAATGATTAACATAAAATATTTTGCTCACACTTGGGCGTAATTTAATTTAGTAGTACGTAGATCCTCTTCTATTTGCAGTAATCCACTTCAGCCATATTGACGAAAGTTCATTCAATCGTTTTCATATCTAAAATTTTGAAACTTACAAATAAAAGTAACATTGTCTTTTATCCCTCTACATCCACATTTTACAATACAACAAAAAAAAGGCATTTTAAGGTAAAAAATAGAAATAAATAACCAAACTCCCATATACTCCCATGTAAAAATTCGATTTGTTTGCAAAATTTGAAAAACGGCTATTACGGTGGATGATGAAGAATTTGATTCAGACAATGAGGGCTCTGATCATATGTCAATTTAGTCGGAGACAACTATTTCAGTGGAATAAGATGAAGGTAAGGAAGAACAACAAACGGATAATTATCGGAAGGTAATAAGAGGAAAAAGTAGACATATTTGGAGCTCTCAGTCACCAAGTCGTACTCGCACACTGCAGCTAAATTTTGTTTTACGTATTCCGGGCCTAAAGAATGCAGCTAGATACATATTAACAAGGTTGGAAGCATGAAAATCATTCTTTAACAACGATATAATAAGTAATATAAAAATTATGAGGCAAAAAGGGAGATTCGTTGAAAATTGTGGCTTAAATGAGACAGATTTGATTGAAATAATGGCGCATATTGGTTTACTTTACATTTTGGGCTCTAAAAAAGATAATCTTGACCACGGTAGAAATGTGGTCGAGGTTTGGTTTGGGAAAGTACCGGTGTATAATAAGTAAGACAAGATTTAGGTTCCTAACATCATATTTGAGACTTCACGATAAAACTTAGAAATCGTAATGATACATTTTATTTCAAATTGTACAAAATACCCTATGCCTCACAAGCTTGTACATTTGATGAGCAATTACTCGGATTTCGGTATAACTCTCCTTTAAGAATCAACATTACATCAAAACCCGACATATATGGTATAAAGAATATGACAATGTATCAAAAACAACTATATTACAAAACTTACGGAGTCTATTCACGGAGCAGGGCGTATCATAAGAATGGACTACTGGTTTACTTCTGTTCCACTGACGAACGAACTGCTTGTTGAATGCGCCTTGTCTGTCGTGAGTACTTTGAGAAAGAACAAGCGTCTTTCCGTGTCACGCCTTCATGTATTGGGTTTATTTGTGGATTTCTCCCGAGCATTTAATATGGTTAGCCACGAACTATTGTTAACAAAGTTGCATCGTTACGGCATTAGAGGATAGGCTTGGAAGCTCATGGAGTCTTATTTAAGTGGACGTCAACAGTGTGTTATGGTGAATGGGATGTGAAGCGACTCACTGCCAATAAATCAGGATGTTCCCCAAAGTTCAGTCCTTGGTCCGCTGCTATACCTTGTTTATTTTATTGATCTTATTTCCTACTTAAAGAATATTTCCACTGGTATTTCTGTCATATCATATGCAGATGATACAAACATTGTGGTCGTGGAAAAGAGTGCAAACCAGTAACACTTGGTTTATGATGGTATTATGTAGTGGTCCAAAAAGAATTGTTTGATTATAAAATAAAGTAAAACAAATTTCGTTGTATTTTCAAATAAAAAACAAAACAATGATAATTTTTTTTTTACTTAATGAAACTGACATTGGTCTTATTACACCTTCCAAGTCCTTAGTAATGTTGGGCTTGGAAATTGAAGAAAACCTAAGATGGGGAAATTATATAGAAAATCTATGTAGAAAGTTAAGAAAAAATTGTTATGGTTTGAAATCATTATCAAGTTATTGTAGTCAAAATGCTATAATGTCGGTATATTATTCTAATATACACTCGCACCTGTCCTATGGCATCATAAATTGGGGTTCAAGCTCGAACGTGACAAGAGTCTTTTTGCTTCAAAGGTATGCTATCCGAATGTGTGTGGTCTTTCATGTACAGATTCGTGTCGAGACTATTTTAAGCAATTAAAAATATTGACCTTGGCTAGAATCTACTTATTTAAAGTGTCCGTTTTTGCTTATCAGAATACTAAAAAATTTCAAGGCAATCGCGCTTCACATAGTTACAGTACTAGAAATATAACATTACTGCTACCTATTTCACATAAATCCGCATTTTTTCAAAATTTTGCAGCAGATTTTTTACTAACTTAAATAATGATATTAAGGATGCTGATAGTCTTAAATCTTTTAAACGTAAATTAAAACAATATCTTGTGGAGGGCAATTTTTATTGTGCGCAAGAGTTCTTAAGTTAGTTTTTAGTTTAGCTTTTTTTTATTTTTTTCTAAAGTACGTATCTAATGTAGTTATTTTTCGCATTTTTCCTTTTCTAGTCATTATTTATGTACTTACATATAACTTTTTTGACGATATACTTTTAATTAGGTATACTTGATTTACTCTTTTTGACGTTTTCTCCAATTACTGATTGTATATTATACACATCTGTTTTATTGGTGAAATTAAATTATTATTATTATCATATTGGTAAAGAGAATAAGTGTCCAAAAAGCTACTTCCAATTCACTATGTTACAAAACTGACGAAGTCCATTCACGGAACAGGAAGCAACATAAAACGAATCGTAAAAATAATTTTTAATTGTTCTATTCCATTAGGTGATAAAATGCTTATTACTAGTTATTACCTTCAACTTGACTATCGCGGGTACTTTGAGGAAAACAAGATGAAAATTCCTTCATGTTTCCTCCCGAAAACGTCACTTTCATTTAGTCCAGAGAAATCAAAGTGCGTGCATGTACCTCTATGACGCATATTGGAAAAGTCGTAGAAAATAATTAAAAACAAGAGAAAATGCATTTGTATAACCCGATGAAAGGAGGCGTCGATATATTTGATCAAATGTTTGACACATATTCCGTCTCCCGTAAGTGCCGTAGATGCGTTATTTTCTTGGTATAATGGATGAGGCAATCATAAACTCTAATGTTGTTTTTCAAATGAAAATAATTGTGAAATAATTTCTTTAAACTTGGGCTACAACCTCGGATTTGTCAGCCTCTATTAGACATATTTTGAATATGGATCCTGAGCGTGAGAGCAAAATTGCAGAAGCATGCGTGATGCAGTTCTTGCCCTAGGACAAATGACCGCAGGAGTAGAACTGGTTGTGCAAAATGTTTTAAACCTGTTTTTAATATGCACATAGTATAAATATATATTAAATAAAATTGTAAATTAAGTATTTAAAAGTTAGTACGTTACTTAATAGAAGTACCGTAAAAGGGGCAAATAGGAACTTACGGGTAAAAAGGAACAAAACTCGGTAAAATGTTTTAAACATTTATCATGTTTCTTGAATTTTATGAATGTTTTAAGACCAGAAATGTGGTTCTTTGGGTTGGCAACATTGAAAACTTAGTCAACTATTATTTCTTAAAATGTCAGCTATTAAAAATCAGCTGTAGGAAACAAGGTTTTTCCTGGTTTAAAAATTTTTGTTGGGGGAAAATTGAAAATGTAAGTAAATATAATTAAAATTTGATATATTGTTAGCCCAGTTGGTCCTATTTGATAATACGATTTTGTTTTATAAAACATATTTTGGTTATTTGGGACATCGATTTTTTGTGTAATAAAGTGCATATTTTTAGATAAATAGGAACACATTCATTATGAGGTACTATAAAAGCAAAAATCGTAGGAAATACAAAAAACATAGCAAGGAGCAAATAGCCAAAGCGGCAGAAGCTGTTAGACATAATAATTTATAATACCGGGACGTATCGAAGAGGTTTAATAGTCCGGCCATAGTTATCTTTAGGCATTCCAGAGGTCACATAAAAAGGCAAGATGGCCAGACTGTTCTTAGAAAAGATGAGGAAAATGCATTGATTGAAAAAATAAATACTTACCACTAGGAAGAGCTGAACGACGTTTTAAAAACAACTTGCCGGACCAGACTATTTTTACAACTTTATGAAAAGAAACGAAGATCGCTTTTCTCTTGGGTTGTTCTACGTGTATAATGTTTGCTGCTTCTGGCGATGGCAAATTACTGCCACATTATTTTGTTTATAAGGCGCAACATATTTATTCTTCCTGGGGAGTTGGAGGTCCTCAAGAAACCCGATATAATCGAACTGCATCAAGTTGGTTCCATATGAACACCTTCGAAAACTGGGTGCAGGTGGTTGCTGTTCCGTATTTAAACGAACTTGAATGACGCGAAATTTTAATTGGTGATAACTTAACATTGCACCTTTCAATAGACCTTTTTAAATATTTAAAAGAACATAACATAGAAATGATTTTTCTTTCTGCAAATCAACGCATTTAACCATTAGATTTAGCATTTCTTTAGGCCTTTCAAGATTGCTTGGAGGAAGATTTTGCTACACTGGAAAAAACCGAGGGAGGAAGAAATCATCAATCCCCAAATCAGTATTTCCAACGTTGTTAAAACGACTAGTGGATTATATAATTCTAAATGCCTCCAAGAATATCCTTTTGAGAGTTCAGAAAAGCTGGCATTGTCCCTTTAAGCGGAGAAGAGGTCTTAAACTGTTTGCCCCTAGACCACAGAATGGGAGAAGATAAAGTAGAAGCATGACTCTCTTACAGATCTCTTGAAAGAAATGCGATACGGTAATACAGGTAAAACTAGAAGACCTCGAGCATTAAAATTAAACATAGCAACCGGAAAAAGTATGGCATTCGACTCTGACTCGAATAGCTCACAATTTGTGATTAACGACAAAGGTGTGATACCAGCGTCTTCTGATACTGATTATGTTGACATCCCAGGTCATAAGTCTAGTGATGTCGAGGATGAACTGCCACTTATAACATTTAAAGAAAATGACAAGATTTTTTCCGGTGATAATAATGGTGGTGATATTATTGGAGATTTTGTAGATAATAACAACGATGGTGATAATAATATAGGAGTCGTATAAATATAGGAAATTTTCTATTAGTTAGATTACCAGTTGTAAAAAAACGTTCAGATATCAAAGAGAGAGCTTACATCGGAAAAGTAACATCAGTGAATGAGGATATTTTAGAAGCAACTTTTTTGGGTAAAAAGCCAACTTCTAAACGAAAATGGGGGCTGTTTATATGTTTCCTCAAGTAGAAGATACAAGTATTTTTTGTTATAACCAAATAATAAAAAAACTTGTTATTTGAACCGAGAGAAGAGTCATTTATAGTTTGAGCGGCATCGATACCAATGCCTAGGAAAAGACTGCGTAAGAAATAGTGTTTGTTTACCCATTTTTTAGAATCGTGATTTCTTATGAAAAGAAGAGCTTATTTACAATTTTGTAAACTATATTTTGCAATTTTTAAAAAAATAAAGAATTTGTAATAATTAAAAAATTAAAAAAACTTTCAGGATGAAGAAAATGATATATTTTTTTATCTTTTGCAGTTCCTAATGCCTCCTTAGCGTTTTGAATAGGAATGCAATTTAAAATAAGTAGGTGTTCCCATTATCCCCAATGCAGGGTGAATAGGACGCATAGTTTTTTTTTAAATAAAATATTGATTTTTTGCGAAAAATACTATTTTATTTACTGAGTCTAGATGCCAAGATAGGACTTTTTATGACATTAAACCAGCACAAAAAAAATCACCCTTTTTGGAATTAGTTGAAAAGTGTTCCTTTTTATGGTACATTTTTTTTTTTCATTTTAGATCAATATAGAGCTGGGGTTATAGGTAACCCCACTCAAGCAAACATTAGTTTAACACAACACAATAGTTTTATAAATAATAGTGGCAAAACTCGCTTCTCAAAAAATATTAGAACTTGTAAAATATTCTGAAATTCTTCTAATAAAGCTCTGTCCTCTTTTAAGCATACCTTACGTTGATAGATTTAGCAGGAGCAGGGGCGTGCAGTCCATGAAAACAAGGGAAGCAGTGCTTCCCCTAAAAAAATTACAAAACATCTTCTAAAATGTAATTTTTAAAATAGGAAACCATTAATTTAGTTTACATTAAAAATGCTAAAATATCTTAATTATCAAGCCCACCGGCTGTTTGCAATTTTTGCATTTCAGTCGCATGCTTTAAGTGGGGGCGGAAGCTATCGTTGGAGTAGGTTCTTTGTTTGAACGGCTATCCCTGTGTTGTGTGGTACGTACGTCGTGTGGTGCATTGTGCGATATGGAAGACAATAATACGGACGTGGATATGCAAATAGCGTCAACTTCGGCTGTCGGTAATAACGTTGAAAATGTTGGAGAATTTAGTAAGAAGAGTGTGTGTGAATGTGTGGTGTGTGTCTTAATAATAAAGGGATTTTCAATATTAAACTTCGCTGATAAGCTTCAGATAATTTCCAAAGAAAGGGCAAGACCTCCTATGAAAAATTTAACCACTAAAATGAAAAACTGTATTAAACATTTTTATCCGGAAAAACAATACGAACAATTTAAATGGCTAACAGGGTGTGAAAATATAAGTAAATTATTTTGTTGTCCATGTTTATCTTTTGAAAATGAAAAAGGTCTCTGGAATAAAACTGGTTTTTCCGATTTAAACAATCTCCATAAAGCTGTAAAAAGACACATTATGCCCAAAGCGCATTTGCAGGCCGTCATAAAAGAAAAAGTCTTCGGTAAAACCAGAATTGAACACGCCCTTAATAAACAGTTGGAAGTTAGTCACCGCCAACACAATGAACTAGTCGATAAAAATAGGCAAATGTTAAGAAGACTTATCGAAGTTCTTTGTTTTCTCGGACAGCACGAATTGGTATTTAGTGGTCATGACGAAACAAGGGATTCTTCAAATAGAGGAAATTTTCAAGATTTACTTAGTTTAATGGCTAAATATGATGATTGCTTAAAAAATCATTTAGAGCAGTCTAGCGTTTTTCGCGGAACGTCGAATCGATTCCAGAATGATTTAATTTCCGCTGTTGCAACCATTATTTTAAAAAGAATTAAGCAGGAGATTGGCGAGGCGCGGTTCATTGCTATTGTTCTGGACGAAACAACTGATATCATTAATTTTAGCCAAATATCTATAGTAATACGCTACGTTGAAACAGACGGAAGTATTCAAGAGCGATTTTTAGGTTTTAAGAATGTGTCCGAAAATCATACAGCAGATGCATTATATGCCGTAGTTTATAACGTTACTAAAGAAATTAATGAAGAGAAAAAATTAGTTGCTTAAAGCTATGATGGAGCTGCAGTGATGGCAGGACAATTAGGGGGTCTGCAAGCTAAAGTTCGAGAAACTTTCCCAAGTGCTGTGTTTGTCCATTGTTTTTCTCATAAATTAAATTTAGTTTTATCCCAGTCCATCAATCACATTAAAGAGTGTAAAGTATTTTTCGTTACTTTAAGTGGCATGGCTGCTTTTTTTTTTCCAAGTCAACAAAACGTACATAAGCTTTGGACTCCACTGTTCAGAAACGATTGCCCAAAGCAGCTCCTACTAGGTGGAACTATAATGGAAGACTTGTATTAACAGTATCTGAAAATCGTGAATCACTGATTAAACTATTTGAGAATATAATAGAAAATAATGAAACGTGAGACTTAGAAGCAATAAATAGTTCGAGGGGGTTTTTGGACTGTTTGAAACGAGATTTTAATTTTAATTATTTGTTGAACATATTTTCAGAAATATTTCTATTCTCGGACAATGTTTTTAATATATTACAAATTAAAACAAATGATATTGCTTTTTGCCTAAAAAAAGTGTATGATTTTAAGTCCATGTTAAGCCAAAAAAGAGATGACTTTGACCTATTTTGGGAGAAAACGATGACGTTAAATGTAGAGCCACAAGCCAAGCGTCTTCGAACAGACAAGGTGGGAGATGTTCAAACATCATACAGACGCCTCTTTTATGAAATAACTGATCAAATTCAGCAACAAATAAACTATAGATTTAACGGTTTAAATGATTTAAATTCCTCGAGCTCTGCAATTTTGATGCATTTAAAGGAAAAACTTTTCGAGAAAATGCGTTTAAATCTCTTCTTCTTCATTATGGCCAGTTCTTCGACCGAGCGTTACTGAGATCTGAACTAAAAGTGATTTACGAAACTGATGACATTAGCGCAAAAATAACGCTAAGGAACTAATGCAATTTTTAAAAGACAAGGAGTTGGAAGATGCCTACACCGAAGTGTCGAAAATGTGTGAATTAGTATTGACAATACCTGCCACAAGTTCATCAGTAGTACGCAATTTTCAACACTTAAACGTATAAAAAATTTCGTGAGAAATTCAACGGGGCAGGAGAGACTTTCGCATACATCGCTGTTGTCCATTGAAAATAAACTTCTCCGAAATATGTCGGAGCATCGACGTTTTTATGATGACGTCATTGAAGAATTTGCAAAAAACGATCGAAGAATCGAATTACATTACAAATAGGTGAGTTTCTCAAAATGGCTTCCCTCTCTTAGAATTTCACCGCATTCCCCTGAGCAGGAGCGTAAAGGGGTAGAGTAGGTATTAGCATGGAGTATCTAAACGTTGATCTGCTGTTATATTTGGTAGTAAAAAATTAAGGGGGTGGAAAATAAAACTATAAAATCAGTGTATATCGAATATTAGTAGTAGCAGCTGTAAAAATAAACAAATGCAATCTTCAGTTTATCAATAAATTGGTTACAAAATAATTGGTGTAGCTGAATTGAAATAAAAAAAAATTAGGTGTACAATAGAGTATTTTTTCTTTCAATCCTGACTGACTTTCCTTTTGATCTAACTATTTCTTCCTTAAACATTTTTGAAGAGTAACAGATAAAATACAAAAATTGCAGTATTATAACATTTTCATCCTCAACTTTATTCACTCTTAACAGAGTTGATAGTTATCTAAAAATACACGAAAAGCGAGAAACAACACGGTAGCTGAAAGTTCTGAAGGCGAGCAAGCAAAAAAACTAAAGGAACATTTTTGATTACAAAAAGAATTACTTGGGAATCATTGTGTGAAGACATTAAGTGATGATTTTACAGATAAAGAGTCTCAGTCTTATTTTTAACACATTCGGCAATTTCCACATCTCTCAAACACTTAATGACTTATTTCCTGCGAACAAATTTCATGCTAGGCAAACTTTTTGTATACAATTAAAAATATCGATCAGTTAATTATATGTAAAGCACGCATAGTCATTGTTCTTACTTTATTATTAAATCTTGATATTTTCGAAACTTCGTGTAATGATGTTTTAAAGAGTATATATATAGATTTTTTATCGTGCAATATCAGTCATTGACAGATAATATATTTTTTAACAATTGATAATTGAAATTCCTACATAATAAAATAAAGTAAATTAATAATGGAGCATCACGCGAACCATGTTAGAATTTTCCGTTTCTACCTTACATAACATATTATTGGAATTACTTTCCGATGTTTCACCTGCGATTACGCAGGACATCTTCAGGGATCTGGATGCACAAAACCAAACCACTGTGATGATTGATTTCGATTTGGTCCGGGTCTTTATTGAAATTGGTAGGGTTTCATAATTTCAATAGATTTTTTAAATTTTCGTTTATAATAACCCGAGACTGATGCAAGAACCTTGGCATGTTTTACATTAATCACGTGTCCTACTGAGCGCTGATGTTCAGCGACAACCGATTGACCTATTTGTTTCTTACTTATACATCTTCCTTGTTAAGTCTAGCAGACTCAGATCGTCCAGTTTCACCATATGCACTTTACCGCAGTGACAAGGAATTTTATAAACTCCTTCTGAATGCAAAGGAATTACACATTATTATTATTATTATTACATTAGATTGTGCGATGTTAGATCTCAGAAAATGTTTCGTATATCAGAATTCTTACAGTTTTTTTCTGTGGCACCCTGGGTAAAAGGTAAAATTGTACAACTTAATGGTTGAGTCAAAGTATACACAATTAAATATAAGTTGCCTCACTCGGCGTCGGAACTTTGATATTCACAGTCTAAAGCGTGTTGGCGCGCTCCAGACCGGTCGTAAAATCTATGCTTTTACCGGGCTCTTTTAAAAGTAGTTTGGCTCTGCATCGGAAATATTTTTATACCAGGTAATTTCAAAAAGTATACACAATAGTTATTATGGGCAAAACTTGAATTAAAATAATATTGTGGGGTTAGTTAGTTAGTAACATTTTACAATTACAATTTTAATTGTTAGTTAAATAGACAGAAATTATTATTCAGTTTTACCTGCAGATCGAATTTAAAAATAAATATTCTTAAATGTACGATGAAGGAATGTAGATCTAGAAATCTAGTGAAGGTCTTTATAAAATATAAATATATGTATTTAGCGAATTTAATAGAAATTGTAGTCCACTCCACCCCGTTATGGGTGAAATACCAATAAAGCCATACAATATGCTCGAAAATATTGCGATAAAGGATAAGCGGGTAAACCGGGCCGCCCCGGCAAGTCTCCGACACTGGGCTTTAACTTATTATGTTTCACAATAAGTGTTTTCATCATGCTCCGGTTCCACTAACCGCTGGTCCCAAACGTCTAGCACAGGTCTGTCAGATAATGACGTCTTGATTGCGTCATGTATCGAACATGGTAAAAACGTTTGGTTACCCGTTTCAAGTGACAGTTTAGAGAATTGATTAATTGTGTCTTGATTTTGAAGAAAATGGAAAAAGAATTGCCAGTTTATGTGCAAAAGTTTATTTTTTAATAGCAATATTGTGCATGTTACAAGCAATTTGTCATTTTTTATTAAACTTTTAAAACCAACTTTAAAATATGCAAAAACCCAAATAATATCAAACGCAGAACCAAAGACGAACCTAGAAAACTATAAAAATCATATATTTAGTGATAAAAATAAATAATTTCGCTGTTTCTAATTTGTAAAGAAACCGCCAAATTTTGTTAGTTTCTGGGATCGCAATCGGGACTATATCCCCGACATGGATTGACAGACCAGTTATCGAACCGTTAATCTGGTGACGTCACTACTTGCAACGTGAATTTTTGCGGTTCGAAGAAGATCAGCCGAACCAGAGCATGGTGAAAACTCCTAATATAACAAACAAATACTGTGAAATATCTCACACGACTTCCTAATAAAAAAAGTCATCTGTCATTTTGACGTATATATATATATATATATATATATATATATATATATATATATATATATATATATATATATATATATATATATATATATATATATATATATATATATATATATATATATATATATATATATATATATATATATATATATATATATATATATATATATATATATATATATATATATATAAATATATGTTGATTTTTACTCCTTCACGGATGGAAAAATGCAATGTGTTTTCATTCCGAGTGTACATCCGTTCACTACTGTCTTTCTGAAAAGAACAGTTTTGCTGACGTTTCGCCAAAATCACATTTGCCATTTTCGAAGCTTTCTTTCTCGCGACCGAATGGTGACTGAAGTATTATATCTGCGCAGGCGTTGGTCGTTATTTATGTTTTCCGGATGGTGCTGATGTTGTTGTTGTATTGTTGTTGTTGTGTTTATATATTGTTGGAAGTCCGTACAATCGAGGAATCTTCAAACAGCTGGGGTCCAGTTCTTCTTCTTTAGGTCGGACAAATCCAAGGCAAATTTTCCTTCCAATTTTCTTAGTTGAATATGTTCGTATTGTCCGATAGCTGTCATTCTAAGGTAATGCCTCTATTTTCTCTACGTAGTTGTTCTTGTCCGTAAGCACTGTTGCATTTTCTTAATCTGTAAGTATAATTATAGCATCTTCTGTATCATTTAGGCTCTCTATAGCTGTTTTTTTCTGAGGATGATCAGTTGGATTTTGTAATTTAGAGCTGCGAAGTATTCTCAATGTTTCGTATCGAACTCGGAACTGAATATGTTTTTGTGGTAGTTTTAGAATACTGTCCTCTACAGTTGCTATTATATTACCCTACTGGAATGGTTTTTGGAGCAATTGCGAAGTTATGTTCTTTAGAGGGAAGCGATTCCTGTGCGTTTGTTAATGAAATAGATGATAAATTGATTACCTCTTCTGTAGTGGTGTTTGCTGCGCAGAGTTTGGAACTTCTTCGGTTGTTTTGTTTTCGGTTGCTTATTCCTGGTTGCTGGAAAGTAATTTTGTTTAGTGTTGCAAATGAATTGATTTCAAGTGTCGAAGTTAATCTTAGGTGTACCTGTAGAAGTTTTCTAACATTTGTGCATAAATCACGGGCGATCGGGTCCTCTCCCTTACGAGAGCCATGCTAGCACGACTGTAAATGTTACTCGCTGCCCTTGTTGAAACATGATTTACTTAAATAGAGTTAGGAGCTATTTCTTAATTACGACATCTTAGAGGTTTTGTAACATACTACGAGAGCTTTCACGGCTCGAGTCAATTAAGAAATTATGGTTCTTTGGTTTAGACCGTGCCAAACGGGAATTCCTTTCCGATGTTTCGCTTCCGATTGCACGAGGCATCTTCAGTGATCGTAACTGCACAAGTTTTCGTTATGGTGGCAATAAGCAGTTATGTAATATCCTGTTTTAAAATTTAATTCTGTGTTTGCAAGATGGGTGGGAAGGCTAGATGTATTTACCTTTTACCTCTGTAGACTGTTTGACTACTGTAGAAACGTTTGATGAATATTAAATATGCGTCTTAATTGCGTTTTTTTTTAAATAAACAACGATTATATTTGACGAAAAAAAATTATTAGATTCCGATTATATCATCGACGTAAATGAATCAGAATAGATTTTTTTCTATGTGCTGACTCTAGGATCGAAAACATGGTGAGATGTGACAAATTATTAAATTTGGATACACGTGTGTGAGCTTAAGAATTTATTTTTAAATTTCTTATGTATAATTTTGCCGCTATGTTTGTTATTTTTTATAATTACAGTTTTACCTACCTTTTACCTACAATATAGGTCCTCTAGTAGTTTAATATTGGCAATAGATTTCCTACATCATATCACTTGCAAATGTTCGAATAAATGGAAATTGTATGCGTAAGTATGATACAAAAAAAATCTTTAACGCGTTGGCTGCCCCAGTGGAATGAAACATTTGGGTCACAATGACCCCTTTTTTTATTTAAAATTTACGTTGATTAACCCATGCATTTTTACAATATAGTTTTTTTCTTTTTGAATAATATTTTTGACTATAATTTTTTTTGTCAGGTCACAGTACTTGTTCCTAGAAACCTAAGCATGTTTTCTTCAGTTGACTCTACAAGACGCATATGCTATGCCTCGAAACTGGCGGTTTTTCCTGTTAGAACAAGTTTCAGCGTCAATAAGTCGTTGTTAGATAGGTTTAGTTGGTCATACTATCATTTTTAACTAAAAGAGTAAATTTATTTTAGATTAATCGGTGGGTAATTTGTCAACTTCTGTAGGTTCTTATTTTCATATATAAACACATAAGGACCGCGACTGTCAAAAACGCCTAGACACACGTTATGTGCCTCATGGCAGTCAACCGGCTCAAAATAAGGATAAGGTGTCAAAACTATTAATTTATTGGCTGCAAAATTGTCAGTATTCTCAAAAACGTAGTCATAATGTCCGATCATATGAAAAGTGGTAGATTTGGGTGACTTACACTTTCATTTTAATAAAAAAAATTGTTTGACACATATTATTGATTATTTATTTTTAATTAAGTGTTATTTAGTACAACAAATTTAATCAACTTTGCAGATCTAACTTTTTTAATAGATTATGATTTTAATTGGCTCAGAGTCCGATTTATTAAAACTAAAGTGCGATACTCTAATTTGTTGACACATTTTAAACAATAAAACAATTAATAATTTCAGTCAGTTTATCACTAGAGTATCTTTCTTATCATTCGAATACGTTATTTGTGATTTTTATTATAGCTTTTTATCAATATGTGCCAAAAAAAGAAGATTTTCAGTAGAATTACATTTGTTGTCTATAGTTGATTAACTGTTTGACAGTTGACTATGCATTTACAAGAAATCTTAATATAATAGTCTAATAAACATGTATCAAAATATGCTTTTCAATTAGCAAGACTTTTTTAAATTACTTGACATAACAAAAATATTAGTTGAAATTATTATTGGATTTGCATCAAATTAACTAAATCTAGTTTAAAAATGTTAATTGCTCTTTATCTGAATTAACAAGTATAAATTAATACCCGACAAACAAACTGTATTACAATAGTCTACTTTTATAGGTATTCCGTATACAGCAAACAAAAAATAGAATTAATTTTGAATACCCTGTATACAGTACGCGAGTACAGTATATGAGCAATGTACCGTTTCCATAGAGACTTGCATTCTTTTCATAGCCTCAGATTCGTGCGCCACTTTAGCTTCTCCTCCGATATCATATTTGCACAACTACCTAATGTATTTATTATTTTGTAGTTATTTTATTTACTCATTCATTCCATCGCCGATCTTGAAAATGTTTCATAGATAGGTAGATTTTGACGAGTTGATCAGGAATCCAATTTTTTCTTTTTTTTTACAAAAATTGATTGATTTTGTTGTGCAACTGTCACAAACAATAATAAAAAGACAAAAAAATTCTCTTTCTGTTTTTCCAACAGACAGACCGACAGACCAATGGAATTAAGAAAACATGCTTTTTGGCATCTAGGGACCCTAAAACGTAAAGACCTGTAAAAAGAGTGATTTTTCACAGTTACAATTCTTGTTTTATTGCGATGTTTTTTGATGAATACATTTTTTACATCAAAACAAAAGCCTAACTTTACTTAACCAAAAATGCATTTATGGAAGTAATCATTAACCGAGTTTTTTTTTATTTAAAGCTTTATTTTAACATAGGCTAAAATTAAGTTATAACAATAACCGAGATTCAAGAAGATATATCAGTGGCGGCTTGCGGGTGAAAAAGTAAGTGAAGTGCAAATGAAGCAAGAAAATATCGCAATAATTTTTTCCAGAATTTTTTTATATTTGGAAGGAGTAGAATATTTTTTTACGACTAACCCAAATTTTGTATACTAAATCAATTATCCTATCCTTCACAGCAGCAAATTTATTTATAACATCCTCATAAAATCGATGGGTTCCCTAACCTCCTCCAGAAATTCCTTTTGAATTGAAATATTGCCAAGAGAAGTAAGTCTTTATTGAGATATTGTATTTCTTAAATAAGTTTTTACACATTTGAAGCAAGAAAAACTTCTTTCCACTGAAGCACTTGTCGACGGTATTGCCAAAATAAGGAAAAACAATTTATATGCCTCGGTAAAAATATATTTATTTTTATTAATTTTTTTCACCTGCTCTTGCAACGATATATTTCAATTACTCTCATTGGCAAAAATAAGAACAAGGTCATTTTTAAGTCGTTGACTTTTTGAAAATATTTCCCCATATAACTGCAAAAAATTTTCAAACGGGCCAGTCGGAAAATTTAAACTATATTCGGAAAATTTAGCAGAACCTGCCAAACATGAAAATGTAAGTTTTTCACAGTCTTGATATCTTAGTGTCATTTCTGTTAAAATATGGTCCATTATTTCATAAAAAAAGGGTTCTATACTTAGCCTTAATTTCTTCAGGTGAAAGCTTAGCAAGCTGACGTTTGTAATGATTTATTTCTGTAATACAATTTGCTTTATCAAACATGGCATTAAAAAAATGTTCATTTCTTTTTTTACAGACAGCGTTTTATATTGGATATGCAAAAATGAATGTCAAGCGATTTTTTTTGAAGAACTTCAAATAGTATGTCCGTGATTGAGAAAATGTTATTAAACACTAATGCCAGAAACGTGAATTCAAAATCGTTCATCTCACCTAAAAATCCTTTCGCAAGGCTGAATGATTTTTCATCAGATTTGTCACAGTTTGTAATAAATCCAAAGACGTCCTTTAATTTATTACAGTCTTGAACAATTCACGTTTATTAACTTCGAATTTGAAGTTATAACAACACCATAAATAAATATAATACAAAACAGCCAAGCAAACTGCAAAGGAACTCACCGATTGCGGTCAAATCCGCGAAAATAAAAGTAAACAACCACCGCAAACTGAACGACACGTGGGTGTAGTGTACTGCGCCTGCAATTCACCGATAGCGTTGTATGGCGCTGGTTAACATTATTCTTCCATGCGGTCGACGTCATCCCATACGTGTTGTCATGGCAACATAGTAGGAAAATCGTAAACTAAACATAGCACCTCCAGCAAAGTCGAAGCGCTTTTTGCGCCACTATTAAAGTTGTTATAATAAAGTTCGATTGAAAGTTTTAAAAAGACATGCCGCCAACGGTCAATTAAAATATTTATTCGAGATGTACGGTTTATTTTTTACCAATTAGGTGAATAAATGAATGTAAAAACCAAAATTTTAAAAGATATATAATAAATATAGTTAGATGTTTGCTTGTTTATTTTTCCTGGTGAAGTAGCCCTTCACCTACTTCACTTGAATAGCCGCCACTGAGATATATCGGTTAACCAAAAGAGTAAATTAATTTTTATACAAAAATCCAGATACAATGATCTGTTTTTAATTAATTTTGAGTGACTAGATAACTGGTCCTTCGGAAAATTTATTCCCATTTTTCAAATATAAACAAATAGTTACATTAATATTCCGTTATAATAGACATTGCTTTTCTTTGAAGGCTCATTCCGATAAGCTGTGATTCGGAAAGCTTTCTAGATAAAATCGATAAATAAAAAAATAAAAGATTTGTAGAAGAACGTTTCAAACAATTACCACTTTAATGCGCAGGGTGCCTTTGGTATAATAATATCGGGATTAAAGGAAATAGGTCCTAACCATGGATCCAGATGGGGAGATTTTAAAATTCATTTACAAATAAATGTTCTGCAAAAAGTT
The DNA here is from genome assembly GCA_030620095.1 of Kuschelorhynchus macadamiae. NCBI lineage: Eukaryota > Metazoa > Arthropoda > Insecta > Coleoptera > Curculionidae > Kuschelorhynchus > Kuschelorhynchus macadamiae. The sequence goes on from JAUTXW010002971.1 coordinate 374,598, forward strand.
CAGCCCAGGGAGGCGCGGCATATCTCAAAAACTATTTAATCGATTTACTTCAGAAAAACAAAGGTCATATGGGGATGAAATGGTTACATTTTTGTCAAAATCCGATATGGTGAAATAAAATGGCGGCCAAATAAATATATTAAATAATGAAAAAACTACTTACGCAATTGAGTTCAAATTTCACAGAAAAATTAAATGTGGTGTAAAGATAAACTGATAATATTTTGGTGTAAAGCCAAGATGGCGGAACAAAATGGCGGCGTATTGAAATGGTTAAAAATCAGTGCCTAGAAACTACTTATCTGATTGATTTAAAACGTTGCACAGAAATTAAGACTATCGGGAAGATAAACTGGTAAAATTTCATGGTATCCCCGTTGTGATGTTGGGGTAACGTGAAACAAAAAACAATTAAGACCACAAATATTTTAACACTGCAAAGTAAGGCCTATCTAAGGCATCAAAAGTCGTTTAAAACCATGGGTTAAAACCTAACTATTTATTTCTGAGATAAAATTGAACTTATGTTGTTTTTACTTAAGCAAATTACTAAAAATTATATTTACTTTACTAACCAAAGCTTTTATTTATGTTATTATTAATTCAATATAAAATTTAAAACACTCGCACAATTAAAAAAAAAACCAAGACTAACCCATATTTCAGAACCTACAATCCGGCATCAAGTTGTTTTTCTGAAAATTGTTAATGTAAACAATAAAAAATAACATCGTCGAGAAAAACTATTTTATTTGTACCTGCTTATTCTGACACTGAGATCTTCTGCTACAGTAATAAACCTGTATGCGTAGCTGTAAAAGTTAATAACAAAAGAGTTTTAGACAAAGAAACGATTAAATGATTTTGTGTAACTATCAACGCGTACGAGAAACAGGAAACGTAATTCAAACGAAACAATTTTCTTAATTTTTTTTTGGTGTCATGAAAGACATTAGCGTATCGTGTGGTTTTTAAAAACTTGATTCGTCGTTTCATTATAGAGTTGTGAGTTGTGCAAAATTAACAAGTTGTAGGTGTCCTTATTTTTTAAAAAGAATTTGTTTCCTTATATAAAGAAGTTCTTTATAAAAATAATAATTATCCATACGTTTTTAAAACCGTTAATTGGCAAACATTTAAAATCCTAATATAATGACCTAATATAACTAGCGTTCAGAACGATCATTTGTGCAGAATTCAGAGAGTGTAATTTGGTTTTCGCGTTACCAAAAAATTGTAAATTTTCCGATATCTGTATAAACAGAGCAGCCCTTGAGTGTCGCGTGTTGACGTTTACCTGTTCAAATATTTCTTTCATTTCCATAACATAATTACTAGCTATATACATATACAAAACGGTATCTCTTTAGTCTCTTTTGTCTAGAAACTGATATCTGTATCATTTAATAATTTAGTATTACAAAAAGGCTAGAGTTATTTATATTATTTTTTAATTAAACTTCTCTAGATTTCTTTCCTTAAAGAGTTAATATTTCATTTAAAACATATTGAGGAAAAGCTACTTTACTAGTTTTGTAAAAAGAATTATAAGACAAAATTTTACCTTTGTTTCCAACGTAAATTCCATTTTCAATGTACCCCTCTTTTGGTCCCTCAGCTGTCTTACCAAGCACTTTCATATTTTCCTAATTTTTGTAAAACGGTTTCCTTATAATGAAAATCAGATCATTTTTGATATTTTTTTTATTACCGTACTCTCTTCAAGATAACACGGACTGATTTTTATAAATTGAAATTAATCGATTGCTGTCAAGTACCACCCTTAAAGACTTTCGTAATCAGTTGATTTATTGTAACAATGTGTTTATTATAATATTTGATTATATATATTTATATACAGTGTTTTGTTTTAATTTACTTGATAAAAATATTAAAAACAGTCATGATAAAAAAAATATATATATGAAAATTTGTTAGTGTATTATATAAAGAGGTCGAGTGGAATAGATGTCAGGAAAGTTTGTTCTCTATTTGTATAAGACATTCACGATTGGACACCGTATTATCATAGGGTTTATGTATGTACACGTGTTTGGTTTTAGTGAAGATATTCGCTACCACAGGTACCGCCATTGCTGTCCCTGAATTTTGTTCCTTGAAAAACAAAATAAATAGTTGTAAGACAAACTTCCAGTAGGTTTATTAAGTTCTTATCAAAATTATTATGATCCAATATGTCTGATATAATTGAAATTTAGTCGTTGACAGGAACATTTAGGTATAGTGATTGTACATCGAAACTGATTAAAATATCTTCGGGATCCAATTGGATTGTTTTAAAATTTTCCACGAAGTGTGCAGAGTTTTTTAATAAAAGAACCCGTTTTTTCAGTAAATGGATTAAGGAAATTTGAAAGATATTTACCTACTTTGTACGTGGGCGAGTCTATTGCACTGACGATCGGTCGAAGTAATACATTGTTTTTGTGTATCTTGGGAAAACCGTAGAACCCGGGAATCTTGGAGCTGCTTGGTTTTAATGACTTCTTCTTCGCTGATGGTAGGTTAATCAGATTGGTGATGCGTCTTTCTATTCTACTTGTGAGGTCTGTCTGCATAGTCTTATAGGTGTTGTTGGCCAAAAGTTGAGTTACCTTTCCCACGTACATATTCCGTTCTGTCCATGACGACTGTGGTGTTGCCTTTATCTGCTGGAAGGACCAGAATATTTGCGTCTTTATTTAAGCTCTTTATCGCTGTGTTTTCGGCTGCTGAGAGATTCGACTTCGGTTGTTTTGAATATTTTATGATCTTCGCTGTCTGATATCTGACATTATCGGCTTGTTCCACTGGTAATCTTCTGATTGCTACTTTAACGGAGGATACTATATCTTCTGCGGGATGCTACTTGGTGCTATTGCGAAATTTTGGCCTTTGGAAATAACGGAATGTTCTTCTTCGGTTAAAGACTCCGATGACAAGTTGATAACTGTATTCTGCCAAGGTTTCACTGGATTTTCTCTATTCAGGAGAACTTCGAACTTCTTTTTTTGCTTAAGTGTAACTTCTTGATGGATATGTGTTCAAAGGAAGAAAAATGGTACATTAGGATATTCTATGTATAGAAAACCGATGCATACAAATAAATACTTAAATGTTCATTCCCACCACCATCCAGTACAAAAGAAATCGGTTATTAACTCACTAGTATTTGTGCTATTTCGATTTCTAATTAAGATTATCTAACATCGGAAACATCGAAACTGACCGAAGTTCTCAGAGGCAATGGCTATTGCACGGAAGATATTATGCGTTCAATTAAAAGATACAGCAATCCAACTCCGCCAAAGAAAAATGATAAGGAGCCACTGTTAGGTAGTGTTGTTCTTCTTTATATACATGTTACTACAAAATAAGACGATTATTTCGGTGGACCAAGATACGTACGATCCTCAATACTCTTAATAAGATTGGACAATGCTTGCGATTCCCGAAAGATATTATAGCAGATATAGCAGAAGGAGTATACTCTTTCTGTGAAATTCCTTGTTCCTGTGGAGAAGTGTATGTGCGACAAACAGGACGGTCAATATCAATATAACGATGTGTTAAAAAGAAACAAATTGTTCGATCTGCTGTAGCTGAACACCAGCATACCACTGCCCATACTATAAATGTAAAAAAAACCAATGTTCTAGCATAAGTTCCAAGATTTTATAAACGAAAAATTCGAGAATCTATTGAAACTTTTAAACCCACAAAAAATTTCAATAGAGATACGGGTTACGGTCTGCATCACACGTAGAAATCGATTTTAACGCAGGGTCGAGATTCGGCGAGAACATGTCGGGTATAAAAGCCCGCTTGAATCTCTTTGGGCCCTTTCAGTGTTCAGATCTCGTAGAGTAAAGATCCCTGAAGATGCCTCGTACAAACAAAGGCGAAACGTCGGATAGTAATTCCAATTTGACACGGTCTAGTCCCAAGAACCATAATTTCTTAGTTGACCAAACCCGTGAAAGCTTCTATAATAAAACTATTTGTCGATAAAATTAACAAATTTCAGAAAAGTGTTTTAGGAGTTGTAGCAATTTTCTCCTCTTAATCTTCAGAGGATGAAGAAAGAAATCTAATAATCAGGAAGAATGAAAAATATGCATTTAACTACCGAAAGTGGCACATTTTACAAGTCGTGTTATTGAAGAGCGAGGTTCTTTTGTTCATCTCTAAACGCGAAAAAAATCGAACTTCAAACCAAAGAAAAATATTATATTGACGAACGTCAGATAATAAGTAAAATACAGCTAACCTCGCAAAATGTTCTATTGCTTGGAATTTTTACATGATCTTAAGGAGAGTATATGACATCTCGAGATGAATCAGAAGGAATCTTGGAGTACTCTCGAGAAAACGAATGAAAGGTGTTATAAGAAAAAAATAGAAGTAAGCCTATAGTGGACATAAAATATGCAAGAAGTAGAGAGAAAAATAAAATATATGTTAAAGACAGGGTGTAAGAGAGAGAGAGAGAGAGAGAGAGAGAGAGAGAGAGAGAGAGAGAGAGAGAGAGAGAGAGAGAGAGAGAGAGAGAGAGAGAGAGAGAGAATGAGACAACAATGTTTCAAAAACAAAAGTTTAAGCAGTAAAATTTTAAAAAATATTTGTAGTTGAAAACGGTGTTTTTTATATTTGAATTTTATAATTCCACATGTAGAAGTAAAGCTTGTCAAACTTCCGACTTTAATATTCGAGGCAATATTTTTGACCAATACCTTTCTATGTTGACGCAGAATAAGTAAACCAAATTTAAATTGTGAAATTAAAAACTTAAAATTACTTTGTTCAAATTTATATTGTGAAATTAAAAACTTAAAATTACTTTACTCATGAAATAAGGAGAAGAGTACTTTTACAATTTATAGTAAAACCAAGTCATATATAGATTTTTTTCTGTTAAGAATGCTCCACTAACCCGCTATTTTTAATGTATGTGAGATGTGATCCCTTCTTTGATTACTAAAAGACAACATCAAACAAGAATTTTTGTAATTTTCCAAGTATTATAATATCTGCACTGTCCAGACCATGGGCCATACACTTGATATCAGTGATTAAGGAGAGAAAGCACCAATGGAAGTCTGTTGGAATGGAACACACTGAAGAAAGGGACGGGACCAATAGTATTGAAGCAACTTTTAATGAAAGAATCATAGAAAATAAAATATTAACTGCTGTCATTAATTACATATTTCATACTTGACACTTTTTTAACCCAAAAAAAAAAAACAAAGTGGTGTCAACTTAAATATAAAAAGGCTTTCTAAATTTCCTGTACGTGAATGGTGAATGGCAATACAATAAACATTGTTACAACTTGTAGATAAAAACATTCAACTCCAATACTTCCACTTTTTAAACGCTTTACAAATACTTGCACATAATATGTTGTTTTAAAACAGAAAATAAACAAAACTAAAACTAACACTTCAGAAAAGTTCCATTTACCACTCTTCACTAGTCCCAATAGATTTCTTAGCTTTTCCCATTTATTCCTTGGTAAAGCATTTGTAAAGATATCTGCTACTTTATCTGATGTTTTTATGAGAATGGAAATGATATCTTCATATTCAAACTTCTTACTAATAAAATGATACCGGATACTAATGTATTTGTTTCAACGTAGCACATCAGGATTCTTGATGATCTTTATTGCACTCTGATTGTCGATGAAGATTGTAGTTGGCTTGACATCTTCCTCTTCAATATCACTTAGTAGTTGTAGTAGCCATAACGCTTCTTTCACAGCATCTGAAGCTGAAATGTATTCAGCTTCAGTTGTATATAATGAGACTTTGCTGTCTACGACTGGACCGTGTGAGGTGACATTGAACTTGAAGACATAACCACTGGCAGATTGTCTGATCTCTGTATCACCTGCATAATCAGCATCGGAATAACCAATCGATAGTATAGACGATTGATTTTTCTGACATTTGATACCACAATCAAATGTGTTTTCAAATATTTTATAATTCTCTTGACAGCCTTCCTGTGTGACTTAGTGTGCTTTTTTACATAAACTGCATAAGTGAGTCTTCAGCGTGTCTGTATTGTCTTCTTTATATTCCATAAAGAAACTACCAGTTTCCTTTGATCCTGAGTTGGTTCTTGAGGAACACTAACTGACTCGAATAATTTATATAACAATTTTAGTTTGCGAATTATTGTCATAACCAACAAAGAGATATTTTTTACTTTTCGGCTCTTATTTGGTACGTTTCCCCTTTGCGACATAAACCAAGGCTTTACAACCTTCTTCACATGACTTAATATTAATTTGTTTTCAGACTAAGATTCAAACGGTGTAGATTCTGGAGTCTGTTAAGTGGGTGTTCAATTCAATAAATACACAGCTGTATTGACAGCTTTAGACTACACATATTTGGGTAAACTAGCTGCATATAACATAGTCGTTGCACTCTCTACAAGGGTTCTATTATCACGTTCAGCTCGACCATTATGCTGCGGCTTGTAGAGAGCTATAGTTTCGAAGTCAATTCTTTCACTTTTCAAATAGTTTTTGAAATCTAAACCATTATATTCAGATTCTTTATCCGCATAGAAAATCTTGAAAACGTAACCAGATATATTCTTAACTTTGGCATTGAACTTTGGAAAAAGTCACATCCATCCTTAAAAGATAGGAAGTACCTTGCACCTTGAACTGAAAGAGTGCTCATATATCACTGAAAATGCTTTCTTATATTCCCATCTTGACATGAAATGGTATCCAGTTGAGGCTGCTTATCATATGCACAGCATTCATATACAAATTTGACCAAATCAAGTTTACACCAGTAACAAGACAATTTTACGGATAGAGTTGTCATTCAAATGTTCTAGTTTTTCACTGAAGACATTCACTGGATGTTTAATTTATTTTATTATTTAGTTATTATCTTTATGCTGTGATGTGGCAACCAGATCATTTTTATGAAAAGTAAATGCCTTATCATCTTCTTTCACAACATTCATGCCTTTACTTGTAACTACACCTTCTGAGAATAATTTTTTCCTCAACTCAGGAATAAAAAGAACACTAGTTATTATAACAATCTTCCATTTTCCATCTGCAATTTTCTGGTTTTTAACTGTATTCCTATTACTTCTATGGACTTATTGTTGTTCAACTTAGAAAATATTTTTTATGTCATATGAGCAGATGCACCACTGTCTATAATCCGCTCATCAGTGTTTGAAATTTGATTGGACTACTCTACTATAACTGCAGTTTCATGTGTTAATACATTTTTATTGGCCTGTTGGGGATTTTTCTTTTGATCATTTTGAACTAACTGTTGCTTACGTACTCTACAATTCCTTTGCTGTATGCCTCCCTTTTATGACAATTGTAGCAAATATACCGGCTTTTATCATTATGAAAATTCTTGGATTCATGCTGTGCATCCTGTAATTTCAATTCCTTCTATTTGCACCTAGTTTCAGTGTCATTGTAGACATGACAACTTTGCTCTCCTCCAGTGCCGAGAGAGTTTTTTCTTCGTCAAGTAAACGTGCTGTCAAATTGGAAATCGTTCGTTTGCTCTCTTCCAATGACAGCCAAGCCTATCTAACATTGCGGAACCTTGCAGGCAATGTACTGAACATTTAGCTACAACTGCGCATCACTAATTATTCCATCTGACACCTTCACCATTTTTGCGAGATTTTCTACTTTAGATATGTGCTGCGCCATTGAGACATTAAATTTCATTTTATATTAAAGAAATCATTTATACACTAATATTTTGTTGGTCTCAGAATTTGTAAATAAAATGAATGAAGCTTTACTATTATTTCCTGAAAACTCCTACAATTTTCAATTAGAGTTATTTGAGTAAGCTTCATTTCTGCCGAGAGGATAAATGTCGTCTATGCATCTTGTTTGATCCACGCCTCATGCTTTTCCCTATTAAAACAGGTTTTGGTACTGAACCATCCACAACGCCAAAAATGCCTTTGGCTTCCAGCTTCATTTGGAATTTCCATTGCACATAATTCTGTCTATCACACTTATTGATGCTGAATATATCGATCCATTTTCCAAACAGTTTACAACGAATGTAATGAAATATGAATCTGAGTTGAACAAACACTACCCTGAATCACGTGCAATAATTTATTGGGACACTAATAATATGCACAAGAGTCTTCTAAACGACTGGACCACTTTGAAGAAAGAGACAATTTGTATTTAAATAACTTTTAATTAAATAATCCTAGAGAAAAAAATTAACTACTGACATTAATTAAATATTTCATACTCTCTGTATATATATATATATATATATATATATATATATATATATATATATATATATATATATATATATATATATATATATATATATCTAACAGTAGGCCCACTTTTGCCATCGGTCGAGCATCGAGCATAAAGGATTTCAATTATTACCTGCTGGCCGACTGGTTTCAGCCGTCTCAAAGCAATCACAGTCAGAGTGGCTCGTGCATATATCCAACTGAGTTTTAGCCGAGTGCTACACGGTGAGCGAAAAATGGAAAAAGTAGAAGCATCTTATTGTGTAGTTAACGATATAACGATGATAACAACAAAACGGGAAGTGCAATATCATTTAAGTAGATAATTTTTATTTTATTTAATCTTAACGGAAAATAAAACTTAGTTATGTAAAATGTATTTGGAAAAGTCGTAGTTTAATGTCTGAATTTGATTTTTTTTTAAAAAAGTGATGAAAACATTTAGAAAACATCAAGCATTTTTTTAGCGACTTGTTACTTTAAATCGACTTCAAAAAAAGGTTAGCAATTCGACGCGACGCGTATAATATGTGGGTATATATGTAGGTACGTGTGTTTGTTTTTAAATTTCTCGGTAACTAATAGATGGGTTTTAACGAAATGTGTGTCATTTTACTTGGTATAAATTTAATAGAAAAATTGAAAATTAAAATGAACTTCACTGAAGTCGGCGACACAATTATTCGCAATATAACGTCAATTTAGGTGAAGTTCATATTACTTTTTAATTTTTAATTTTTTTTTTGTAATACACATCTCTCTTGTTTTTACAGATGTCAAAGTTGGAAGGGCGTTTTGGCTTTTACGGGTGATATATGGTATGCAAATATTAAGTCTGAACAAAGTCACAGCCGAATAAGAATTTGCAGTTTGCATTTCAGTAAAGATAGCTATACCAACGACAAAAAAAACTCGTCTTCATTGTAACGCGATCCCTCCGTTACTTCTTAGAACCACAATTGGCTTTTCCCAATTAATATCAGAGAGGACATTTTCTAAATATAAAGGTATTTTTAAATTTTAAAATGGTTAAAAACGTTACTGAAAAAACATCACTCAAAAAACCATTACATTTAAAACAAACAATGATCATGAAAACAAAAATACATTTAAAACAAAATTAATATTGTACATAGTACGTATCTTGGAAACATATCAATTTTACGAATGTTTTGAGATAGCAATAATTTCGACAGGTCTGAAATTCTGGTAGATAATTTACTTAAATATCAGATTATGATAAATTTAGCTTAAGTTATTGATGTCTTTTTTATCGTTGACGGCATATTTCTCTTTTTAAATTTGCATCATTTCTTTTATTGTGAGTTTTCGATAATTAGTTTCTAACTCTAAAATTTTGGTTTGTTTAAAAATCGAATTCATGTTTTTCTGTATGTTCATATTTGTGGAGTGCAGTAGATGTATTTTTTGGGTATTTGTGACTGTTTAATCGACTATAAAGTACTGTGTAAGTTCCTATGTACTTTTTTGGGCAATTTAAAGATGGAATTGAATAAACTAGGTTTGATTTCTTTTTTTATTACTTTGCTTTTCAAGGGAGTGAAAAGACAGTTTAATAAATAGTCTGTCATAAGCACAAAATAAATTATATATATATATATATATATATATATATATATATATATATATATATATATATACCCTAATTAATAATATATTATATTTTGAGTATAAGTGTAAGAATATTGTGACAATTAAACTACTTTTAGATAAAACCTTGCTTTCATTAAAATAATAAAATATTAGTAATTATAAAGTGTTTGATTTGTCTATAAGTCTGTATTAACAATATAAACAAAACTAATCTTAAGTGTGTTCTCAAAAGCCCATAAGTAATTCACGTGTGCGGCTGCTGACTTAAGTGTTAAGATCCCTGGCGGATTATCTTACATTAGATGATTTTTTTACTTACTTCAGTTTAGTATAAAAAAAAAACAATCAGTTTTACTATGTAAATACATTAACTAATTTTAAGATAGAACACAAACTAGTGTTGAACGAAACTTTTTATCTACTTACTATGTTTTATGTAACGAAATCACGTTTTTATTAAATAAATTTGCATATAAAATCGCAATTTTATTGAAATATAATTTTGATCAATAATGATAAATATAAAATTATTTCACTTTTAAAATTGTTATATATTAACACAATATAATGTAGAAAATTTAAATAAACAGAAATTTATTAGAATTTTATCTAGCGCAGTGTTTCAGTTTTACATTATCACCCGCAATTATTATTGTATTTCATGCTATGTATGCGCCCTGCTATTGACTAGTAGAGTACACCACATAGATCTAAAACATCGACGAAAGAGGGATGTATGTCAAAAGCAGGCCATTTCCATGGATATACAGAGTTGTAGCCAACCGCGAATGATCATTGCACCGTTTCCATAGTTACTCACATTCTTTTTATAGACTCAGATTCGTGTGCCAAACTTTATACGTTGAGACGCGGCATGACGGCGAATTCCCTTTGATGCCGAAACATCAACTATGCTGACACGAGTGGGTCTACTGCTTCGTTAGATATGTAGGTACTGTGTTTCAGACAAGGGTCGTAGTGACCTTGTTATGATGTAGGTTAACCATTAAATAAAATATTTTAACATTATTACTCCCAACGAAAGTCAGGAGTTAATATTGTAATTCAATGCCGGTCGCGATATTAGCCAGCGGAGTAGTTGTTTTTGTAATTCCATTTTGTGCATAATGGACTATTGACAATATTTTGGCACGTATGGACAAAACCATGGTTTGCCTAGCCATGGAAACACTGGTGGTAAATATGCAGTACAGCGTAATTTAGGCTATTTGAAGAATTTTTGCGCTGATTACGAATTCGGAGCCACATTTTTTTGGCGTCGTTTCGTTTCCGAGATGTTCGCTATCGAAATTCACAATTGTATATACAGTTTTTACCTTCTTTTCTGTTTTCTTTAATAAATGTGTTAAGAAAAGTATTAAATACACAATGAAAATATCAAAATTACATATATTTTTCAATATACAGTTATTTCTCTCTAAAATCACATTAATAGAATCGTATCTGTCAGTTGCTATTTTTAATAGGAATTTTTTCTTTCTTTTGTGTTTTATGTTGGTAACCATTGCCATTCGAAAAAATATTCAAAATTAAAATTTGACAAGTTTTAGCTACTTAGCAGTTTTTGGTAATGTTTATTACGAAAATTTTGTTACATAGGTGAATCAGTGTCATGTTAACAGATCGTCTACTAACCGAGTACCGATCCACCTATTTAACAAAATATTCTCCATAATAAACTATTTTAAGATTGTTACTTTGATGAAATTTGTTGAATTTTAAAATTAAATATTTATTGCATTTTCTTTTTTGAATGACAATGGTCACCAACATCAAGCACAAAAAAAGACAGATAGGATTTTACTGATGTGATTCTTGAGAGAAATTACATTAGTACCGCAAAAATATGTATTATTTTGCTATTTTATTTGTGTGTTCAATCAGTTTACTACAAAATTGCTAACTAAGACAAAAAAAAGGTAGAAACTGTATTATAAGGTTCTAAACTTTGATGGCGAATATCTCGGAATTGAAACGTCGCCGGAATACGACTTTGAATTTGTGATCAGCGCCCCAAAATCTACAAGTGTATCAAAAATCGTTAATATTAGCCAAATTATGTTTATTTCATATTTAGCACACTGGTCAATTCCAGAGGTCTGATTTAAAAAAAAATTTGACTGCTTCCTAATTTTCCTAAGGTCCGACCATTTTTTAGGTCTCTACTTCCTAGACTACTGGAAAATCAAACTAAACAGTTCTTAAATTTATTTTATTTATTTTGCAATAGAAAGACCAATGTTTTCTTGTACACTGCAACAAATATGGAAGTGTCTGTTTGTCCACGCGGTCCCAAGTTTATGAACGCCAGTTTAATATGGCGTCAAAAAACAGATTAGTAAAAGGTACCTTGGTCAAACTGAAATTCGTCAATACTTAGAGATTTAAATGACTTCAACTCACATAATAAAACAACTTAGACTGAATAAAAATAAATTTTAATTTTGCTAAGCCTAATTTCTCCTATTTTAACGCTTTTTAATGCACATTTATATTTTGGGGCGCTAATCAGGTATCCGAAGTCAGATTTTTTCGACGACGTTTCGATTCCGAGATATTCACCATCAAAATTTACAATTCTGTATACCCAGGTTCACCTTTTTTTCTATTTCCCTCAGAAATTCTCATAAAAAACGAATGGAGACACAATGAAAATGTCAAAATTACACTTATTTTCCAACATATAATGTTTTTTATTCAACAATCACAGTCGATTGATATTTTTAATAGAGAATTATTCTTGATTTTCGGCTTTATGTTGGCAATCATTGTCATTAGAAAAAATTTTGAAAATTGAAATTTGAAAAAGTTTCATCTACCTAGCAATTTTTGATACTGTTTATTATGGAAATTCTGTTACATAGGTAGATTATTATCATGTTAGCAAATTTTCTTCTTTGAATGACAAGGATAAACAACATCAAACACAAAAAGAAGAAAAATTCCCTGTCAGATATTGCAATATTTTTTTGAGAGACATAACGTCATCAACGCAAAAATATGTAATATTTTGATATTGTATTTGTGTATTATATCAGTTTATTAGATAATTGCTAACTGAGGAAAAAGAACAACGCCAAAAAGTACATTAAGGTTGTAAATTTGGATGGCGAATAAAATGTAAGTCTGTCTTTGTATGGCAAATTTCTTGTTTCCGGTGGAATTTTTGTCATTCTCTTTTGAACTCATTCCAAGGCATATTTTTGATAAATTATGGGTTTCATATGCTATGACCATATTCTAGAATGGGCCTAGCATGTGATTTTTATAGGTTGAGTGTTAATCGAGCGTTAAGACTCTTGAAAGCATTTGTGATAAAGAAGATCATACTATTTGCTTTCTTTACTATTTTTGAAATATGGGTTTTCCATTTTAGATCAGGTGTTATATAAATGCCTAGGTCCTTCGGTTCCACAATATTCCCCAAACTTACATTATATATGAAATAGGGTAAGCTTGGGTTTTTAGCGTTCACGTGCATAACCATGCACTTATCTTCATTTAGTAATAATTATTTCTATGTCCAAATTTCCAGTCTCTGAAGATCAGGTGTTAGTGAATCATAAGCTACGCAGTAGTTGACAAATAGTTGCAATCTGCAACAAGCAATAATCTGCAAAAAATGAAATGTGGGAAGGGAACTCTGGTCATTAATCGCTAATATAGACTACAAATAATAGTGGCCCAAGAACGAAGCCTTAAGAAATCCCACTAATAGCTTCAAATGAATCTGATAAGATTTGTCCAACCTTAACTTTATAGATTCTGTCTTGCAAAAAATCTGATCGATGACAATAGAGCACCTAACTCTAAATTATTCTAATTTCAGCAGTATGCGTTTAAAGGGTACCTTGTCAATGTTGTGACATAATCTAAATATAAGATATTTATTGGTTCATTGTTGTCAAGGGCACTTGTCTATTTGTTGAGACAATTAACTAAAGGTGGTGGATCTAGCTGGTAAAAACCCATGTCGTGAATCTGGAATTACTCTATTCTCAAGAAAAAAGGTTGGATAATCTTTGGCTATTATTTTTTCCGTATAATTGTTCGCGTTGCAAGTCAGGCTTATGGGTCGATAATTAATTTGTTCATACTTGCTAACTTTTTTTGAAAATTAGTTGTATATGTGCTTCCTTCCATTTACTAAAGAGTTCTCCATTTTGCAGACTCTCCTCCATAATACGGGCAAGGTAGGGACTTAAAGTTTCTTGGGTTTTTTAAAGAAAGATTGGCGGTATACCATCTGAACCAATGTACAATGATCAACAACATCAAACACAAAAAGAAGAAAAATTCGCTGTTAAATATTGCAATTTTAGGGATTGACAGATATGATTTTACTAAAGTGGTTTTTTGAGAGACATAACGTCATAAACGCAAAGTTATGTAATATTTTGATACTGTATTTGTGTGTTATATCAGTTTACTACGAAATAGCTGAGGAAAAAAGACAAAGACAAAAAGTGCATTTTAAGGTTTTAAATTTTGTGACGTATATCTCGGAAACGAAACATCGCCGGAAAAAAATATGAGTTCGGATTCGTGATCAGCGCTCTAAAACCAGCAAGTCTACTAAAAATCGTTAAATAGTCCAAAATAACTATTTTTAAAAAAAATTGGCCTGCTTCCTATTTTTCCTGTGGTCGGATATAAAAAATGATGAACCAGCTGCATTACTGGAAATTCAAAATAAAACAGTTTTTAAATCTATTTTATTTATTTTACAATAGAAAAACTCTAGTCTTTTTACACTGTAACAAATATAAAGTGTCCGTTTATCCACGCTGTAGCAGATTTTTGAACGCCGCGCCGGTTTACTACAGCGTCAAAAAACGAAATAGGGAAAAATATTTATAAATCTATAACTTAGATTAGTATTAGATTAGTTACCTATGGTCAAACTGAAATTCGTTAGTATTTATCAACTAACACAATAAAAACACCTAAGACTGAATAAAAAGAAAATTGCCAAGATCCTATGTATAAAATATATTATATTTCAAATCCACCTATGCTTTGTAGAGTGTGTCTTCTGCCTACTTCATAAATGATACTCTCTGCCGATTCTGGGCCATCCCATTTTTGTCTGGTAGCAGAGGCAAAAATTGCGTATAACGTAGAACAAACGAAATAAAACAGAGATGCTATAATGAAAACTAGTCTCCACTGGTCACCGTCATCCTAAAAAGTTAATTTTTTATTAGAAAAAGAATGTATATATTATTGATTTAAAAAAAAATTCTAATTAAAGTTTTTGCATATAGAAAAGTTACTTTTGAGTACGTTTATAGTCCTTATAGCACAGGAACCCGAGACAATTTAGGAGACTGATATAAATGTGTATTTTTTTCTCACTAACAGTACTGTGTTTAAAAATGTACAGAGTCGTCACACATAGGCCGAACCGCAAAAAAAATCTAAAAAGTGGCAAAAAATAGTTTATAGCCAGTGTCCAAATTATCGCACAGAGAGCAAAATTCTTTAACTAAAACATGAAGGGCAGATTTTTGCCTAAAATAAAGGTAATCATGTTTTTTTTTGCAGTCCTCATAGTTTTTGCGAAAATTGATTTTGAAAAAAAAGGTTATTTGGAGTTATGTTATGTAACCACGGATGTCTTCTTCCAGAGGAGAGAGGAAAATCAATGTCACCTTTAAATTAATTTATCTTAAAAACCAATTCCGAAGTAAATCATTATAATCTTTTTTGTAGGTACATTTTTAAGAAAAACAAATTTGTTCTATCTGATATTTGACGCTTTTTTTGGCATTTTTTTGCGAATCAGATATGGATTACGTGTGAGCACTCTGCACATTCATAAACGGCCCCCCAAGAGATACCATTGCAAAAAAATACTGCACTTTAGTATATGTCACGTAACCAACCTCCTAATTACTGCACTATTAGCTTAATAAAATAATTTGTATACTACTACAGGGTATCCCATTTTCGGCTCTTTTGCGGCGTATCTTCCTTACTTTTAAAAATAGAAGTTTGCGGTTTTCGAAACATATTCTACTTTTTTGTGAAATTATAGATGGCGCTAGCAGAATTTTCATAGCCCCCTTTGATTTTAAAATTTGCATTTTCAGGCACCTCTCGTATGCAAGCTATCTAATAACTTATCAAAAAGGCAAAAACTGTTCCTTATATGACTTTTTTCCAGAGAATTCAGTGCCGCTTTCACAATAATTATACGGAGTCATGTCAAAAATGTATCGGATCCAACTCTCATCCTGTATATTATTCTTTATATTTATTAGGAATAATGTAGGTTTTCCAAAAATATATACATGTCAGATGTTATTTTGAAAAACAACCTCAAATTTCGAGATGTACTAACTAAAGATGTACTACTTTTAAACTTAATTGAAAAGATGCTTTTTAATTTTCAACTCTTAATTATATATTACAGCATTTTAACCTATGGTAAAATTATTGAATTTTACTCAAAACAAAACAATAATTATCTATCTTACCTAAAACTTAAGTTAAGAAAAACAAGAGAGAAATGAAATTTTGAAAAAGCAAAGAGTTTTCAAAGGTGCTTTTCAAAATGACACATTTTCGTTATTCTTCTAATAGCGTTCAAAAGAATCATAGGCCTTGTTTGCAAATTTCGAAACGTCGAAAAATCGATTTATTGCCGCACGAAGCTCAGCCACAGACTAATATCGTGTTATATATATTTTATTTTGCATGAAACCGCATAAGAAAAAATTTAAAATCGAAAGATTCGGAGATCGAAAGGGCCATCTTATAAGGCCGTGAATACCAATTCACCTTTGACGAAAGTCATCGTCTAAAAATGCTTTTAAAAGCGCAGAGTTGTTGCTTGGGGCATCGTTTTGTTGAAGATAAACGGCATTATAAATGGAGGAATAACTTCATTAAGCATTTCTAGGTGGCGAAGCGCTGTGAGATCTTTAAAAATTCTATAGACTATACGTCTTCCAAAAATGAAACAGGAGACCCCTACTCCAAGGTGCCCTTGTTGTATCCTCTCAAAATTAAATAGCTATTGTATTTTGACAATTGAAAATTCATGTACTTGAAAAATTAGATTTATCGCACCAGATAACGAGTCTGCCAAAAGATTAATCAATATGGATATATTGTAAATACGATTGGCAAAAGAACATTCGGTGCTCGGCATCGCCAAAGTGTAAATGTTGAACTATGTGGAATTTATAAGGGTTATTTTTTTAATTTTTGCAAAGTTCTTTGAACATCAGGCTTGGATACACCAGTTGCTTCTCCTATTTGCTGGCAAGAAGATGGAGGCGTCCCTTCTACATAACCCAATACGTTTATTTGTTTTCTCTCTCTATATGTTTAAATTTGATTTATGGCGGGCAAATATGTCTCGGAAAGGTTGCCTCCTTCGTGGATATTTAACACGAACAAAAAGGACTTCTAAGATATTATCCTAACCTTAGCGCTGAAATAAGTTACCTTTGTAAAAATAATTCCGAAGCTTATTGGGGATTTTCATTAGATTGTAAAAAACAAACTAACATATCATACTTTTCATAATTTTCGTAGACCGCCATTATTATAAAAAAAGTAGATTAAATATAGTATATAGTTAAACAGAAACACTGAAATAACATTAATAATCAAATATTGACAAATCCGCAAAGTTTTTGACATTTTGCTTTTTGTTCCAAACAAATTAGCCATAGCCTACTACCTAATAATTGGACACAAAAGAAAATTTTAGTAAATCTCGAATTTTGAGCTTGCCCACATTATTCCTAATAAATATAAAAAATAATATACAGGGTGTCTCATTTAAAATAATATAGTAGAGTGCGATAACTTTTTGACCTGGCTCCGTATACTTATTGTGATAGCGGCACTGAATTTTGCGCAAAAAGTCAAGTTTCGCTTTTTTGATAAGTTATCAGATACCTGGGATACGAAGGGTGTCTGAAAAACGTCCTGTATCTCAAAAACCAAAAGAGCTATGAAAATTCTGATAAACGCCATCTTTTTTTTACAAAAAAGTAGAACATGCCTCCATCTTTAAAAATAAAGGAGATACCCCGCAAAAGTGCCCAAAATGAGAAACCCTGTACAGGGCGTTCCGTTTTCATTGTTTTTATGGGGTATATCTCTTATTAGTAAAGATAGAGGGTTGCGGTTTGGTGCTACCTTTTGTGAAACGAAAGATAGCCCAAACAAAATTTTCATAGCCCCCTTCGTTTTTAAGATACAGTGTGAAATTGAAAATATTGCATTTTTGGGACCCCCTCGTATTTCGGTTGTTGTTTTTTCTCTTCTTCTTAATCCGAAATATTTCATTTTAAATTCAAAAAGCGTCACGTCAAAAAATGCAATCCATTTATAAACCAGTTTTACTTCCCTCGTAAGAGGAAAAGATTTACAATCGTAAAAAAATCATCTTCTGAGATTTTTGCGTTTTCGGGTTCCTGGACCACGTAAAACATGTTCTATATTCGTCAGTCAGAAGTCTGTCGGTCTGTCTGTCATTCTAACTTTACGCGGCACAGCTCAAAAACTAATATACGATTGACTTCATTTTGGTCACAAATTAAGGGTCTTATGGGGTGAAATGGTTACATTTTGGTAAAAATCCAATATGGAGGAAAAAAATGTCGGTGTCACAAATTTTTCTAAAAATCATTATTAAGATACTACTTAGCGAATTGACCTCGAAATTTGCACAAAAACAAGTATGATATTGGAATAAACAATTAAAATTTTTGTGTAAATTCAGCAGGGATAGATTGTTAGGTTTTTAGTGCGATTTCTATATGACAAAACAAAATGGTTCGGTTAGTTTTAATTTTCTTTTTTTATGGAAGAAAAAAAAAAATAAAGGACATAATTTACTTTTATATTAGACTACGTAAATAATGTTATGAAAAATAAATAAATAATAATAATAATTTTAATAATAAAAAAAACAAATTAAACATCAAAAAACTGAAATAAATTACAATTTATTGGATATGTATAAAATTATTAACAAATCACTTATTGTTTATGCACTAAATTATTATCACCTTAGGATACATAAACCAATTTTATTTCCGAATGTTCTCATATTGTACTTACTACTAAAACAAGGCCCTAAAAACAAGTTAACTTTGCGTTTTTTTATGTAAAATATTTTACCGCACCACGCCTAGAAAGTTATTGTACAAATTGGTACATAGATATATAAAATATTCTCTTATTTAGAAGAAAAATGTATTTTTAAATGTGTTTATTTGTTGCGTTTAGATTGACAAACAAAAAATCTTTTTTGGCTTTTTCGCAACTGAATAAAAATATTTAATTTTAAATTAATTGAAGCAAATATTTAATATAATTACATACCTCAACATGTAGACTAGTCTGTCTACGGAATGTTTCGATACATAATATAAACAATATTATTTAAGCAAGCATAAGAAATTATATCATTTACCTTAAGTTTTTATAGACATATAGTAGTTGTACAAATACTTTCATCCTATCGGGACTCAGTTTCTATTATTTAATGTTTCTCTCTCACGATCGGCGCACTGATGAGTCCCGATAGGATGAAAGTATTTGTACAACTACTATGTGTCTATAAAAACTTAAGGTAAAATGATATAATTTCTTATGCTTGCTTAAATAATATTGTTTATATTATGTATCGAAACATTCCGTAGACAGACTAGTCTACATGTTGAGGTATGTAAATATGTTAAATATTTGCTTCAATTAATTTAAAATTAAATATTTTTATTCAGTTGCGAAAAAGCCAAAAAAGATTTTTTGTTTGTCAAGAAAAATGTATTTACACCGAATATCATCAAAGGTAGAACTTCTGTCAAATAAATGAAAACACACATTTTACTTTGTTAACTGCAGTTTCGTACTACTTGTCCATTTTCAAAAAAATAAAATAAGTGACATTTAACAAAGTAAAAACTTATTTCCATATATTTGTTAAAATGTACTGTAGCAAAGCCCAACTTTGATACAATTATCGACGAAACTTAGTTTTTATGTAAAAGGTGTACATTTTCAACACTACACTGATATTTTATTTGTGAAATTTTGTTGGGTATCTATCGGTCGCCATTGAAAAAATACCAAAAATTCGATAAGTATTAATGTGTTGCATTCGTACAAGTTTATCCCTATATCACAAGTAGTTATTTTCAGGCTAAGTATTTTTAGTAAATATTTTATTAAGCCGCCATTTTATTTTGCTATCTCTTATTCATTCTAAAATGTTACCAGGTCATTCCTATCTAACACTCGATTATTGTGCAAAATTTGAGGTAAATTGGATAATTAGTTTTCTTAGTAATAATTTTTTTAACGTTTCACTAAGCCGCCATCTTGTTCTGGTATATTGGATTTTGATTAATATATTACCAATTCGAAGTCAATCTAGAATTGATAAAACATATTTTTTGTCATCTAGGGACGCTAAAAGGAAAATATGAAAAACCTGAGAGGGTGAATTTTTTACTATTACAAACATTTTATTTGGCCGTCATTCTGTTCCGCCATCTTGAATTAGTATCTCAATTTTACTAGTTCATCTTTATATGACAATCTGAAATCTTTTTGTCATCTAGGGACGCTAAAAGGGAAAATATGAAAAACCTGAGAGGGTGAATTTTTTACTATTACAAACATTTTATTTGGCCGTCATTCTGTTCCGCCATCTTGAATTAGTATCTCAATTTTACTAGTTCATCTTTATATGACAATCTGAAATCAGTACACTAAGTAGTTTTTCAGGTTTAATTTTTAATAAATTTACTAAGCAGACATTTTGTTCTACCATCTTGGATTCGTACCAAAATTTTACAAGTTGTTTCCTTCATAATATATTTGATTTTTGTGCAAAATTTAAGAAAAATTTGCAACAGTTTTTAGACCAACCTTAATTTTTTGTCCAAAATGTGAAGTCAATTCTGTAATTATTTTTTAGCTATTCCGCGAACAGACAGACCGACAGACAAACAAACCAACGGAATTGAGAAAACATGTTTTTCAGCATCAAGGGACCATGAATTTTTCCCGATTACAATTTTACAAGAGAAGTAAAAATCGGTAAATCTCTTTTACCCGGAACTTTCTTCGGTATGAATCAACATTTTTATTTATTTATTAATATTTTCAACCAGCTTATCCATATATCACATTTAATTTTTTTGAAAAAATTCTAGCCAATTAAATGAGAAGATTTTTACTTTGATTTTTTAAAGAAAATATTTGGCCGCAATTCTGTTCTGCCATATTGGATTCGTACCAAAATTTTGCCAGTTGATATATTCGTAATGCAATATTTTTGTGCAAAATAATTGTGCAATTTGAGACAAATTGAATAATACATTTTAAAGTAATAATTTTTTTAACATTTCATTAGGCCGCCATTTTGTTCCGCCATATTGATTTTTATCAAAATGTTACCGGGTCACCCCCATATGACCCTTATTTTTTGACCAAAATTTGAAGTCAATTGGATAAGTATTTTTTAGCTATGCCGCAAAGAGACAGACCGATAGGCAGACAGACAGACTGGCGAAATTAGGAAAACATGTTTTTCGGCATCTAGGGGCACTGAAATGTAAAGATTTGCAAAAATATCGGAGGTTGATTTTTTACGGTTACAATACTTCCCTTTTACGAGGGAAGTAAAAGGTTAACGTTAGATATGTCCCAGTTTTAAGAATAGTTTTTTAAAATTGTACGTTGGATATTGCAAACTGCACACTTGTGCAGAGAAGATTCCTAAAGATTTTTCATGCAATCGCAAGATAAATGTCGGAATGTAATTCCAATTTGACACGGTCTAAACTCTAGAACCATGATTTCTTAAGAGTTATAGAGTATTTGTTTTGAAAGTGGACGAGATTTTGAATGAGCAAATCATGTTACATAATCAAAATATTCAACAAGCTGCTTAGGAGGTACATATAAACAATCAATAAAAAAATGTTTTAATTTTTTTTAATTGAAGCATAAGTAGGTATTTGTAGACTTTAGTATTATTATAGAACATTATATAATATAAATATAAACTACTGTAGTCTAATACATTTTAATATTTTATTTGCCAAAATTAGGACAACAACACCTCTGTTGTTTTTTTAAATATTTTAAAAAGCTTTATATCATCGTCTTTCTCGGGTTTTAAATGGTTTATTGTTTTGTGTGTTGCGATAAAGTGCCGCATTTTAGAATAAAGTTCTCACTCAATAAATTTAAAAATAATTATAGTCAAAACTTCGCCACGCGTTGTTGGAAAAAGAATTTTTCATTTCTGACCTAAAGTCACTACTCCACCTATTCTTGATTTCAAGATAACGTTCAGTTTGACATGTGTTAACAACTAAGACCAAAGAAACTATTTGAACAGGTAATATTAAACAATGTGGCATTACATTGTTCGTGATATTATATTTGATATACAGTTGCGGCAAATGAAAACCTGACACAAAACTGACATTTAATGATGAATTTGCTTATACTTTACTTTTAGCATTTAATTTTAATAATTCTTGTAAATAATATAAACGCAGAAAATTTAACATATTTTTAATATTCTTTTGGAGATCAACGCAAAATGAGACATTTTTAACATAGCTAACCTTGGAAGAGTAAATTTTTTTAATGAAAAGTTACGTTAAGTTAGTTTTAGGCTTGTATGTTGTTACTTATAACTAATATGTGTAGTAATAACTCAAATATTTTCTTTATATTTTGTTGAACGCTTTATGAATTTCCGTACAAATAGTTAAAACCCAATTATCCCATTTCTCTATGGGATGATCAAAATTCACAAGACAAACCAGCCTATTCGCCCTGTGGTCTCTTTTATCAATTCACCAGTCTCTTTATTGGCTAGTTGGCTTAACAATGTGCTTAAAACCATTTTATATGTAGACTCTAAATGCAGTATTAAGAATTCAATACAACTTGTCAATAGATTAAAACACTAACCCTCCCTTCCAACTACATTCTAGATTTATTTGATGTGGTTAGTCTTTCCCCAAGCGTCCCTAGACTCCAAAGCCTTAATATTATTGAACACTTAAAAGCTGCCCTAATCTAATAAAAGAACAAACGTGCTGTCTCTCTCTGGTTTTGAGAAAATGTATACAGTCAGACTTTTGAAATTTAATGACAAGTTAAACAAACAAGTAGATGGTCTACCGATAGGATCTTCACTATCATCCTTAATTGCGGAAATTTTTATGAATTTCCTAGAAAATAAATTATTCAACTCCAGTCACCATCTCATCAAGAAGGTAGCCTTTTTTTAATGGTACGTGGACGATACTTTAGTTGTTATTATGGGGAAACATGACCAAGCTAAATTCTTTTTGAGAATACCTTAATGAACTTCACCCCAACATCAAATTCACCATGGAGGTGGAACAACAACAAACAATTAATTTTCTAGACCTTACTCTCGAAAGAATGTCTCATAATATCGATTTCAAAATGTAGAGAAAGTCTACACAAACAGATCAAATGATTCCCTGGGATTCATGTCATCATATTTGACATAAACTAGCTGCCCTCAATAGTTTTCACTTTGGAAAAAAACATAATCTATCAAATGGCTACAAGGAATGGTTTTCCAACACACGTAGTCAACAACATATTTAATAAAAAGCAAAGACAAAATCCAACATTCTTACATAAAATTTGTTCACCAAGAAGGGAAGAAGATCTCAACAATTATAGCAAGTTGGTAAGCATATTTTCATCTGCTACGAACCAGTAAACACTGTTGCCAATTTTTTCTCATCTTTAAAAGACAAAATACCTTACTTAAATAAAAGCGGAATTTATTTACTATCTTCCGATTCTTGCCCAGCCGAATATGTCGGCCAAACTGGTAGGTCCCTACAAGTACGTAACAAAGAACATCTCAGGTCTAGCAGAATAGGAAGCGATAATAAGTCTCCCTTTGGTACGCATTTAAAAACTAGTTAACATATTTTCAAAGAAGATAAACTCTCTAAATTATTACATTCAGTAAATAAAGGCAAAAAACTAGACATTCTTGAAAATATCGAGATAACACTTTCACAGGACCGCGCTCCATTTAATTTAAATGATGAATTAGGTAACTCATATCGCCAATACATCAGTGCTCTAAAACTATTTAAATAATTAATTTCATTTTTACTTCGCATAAACTAAACATCCAACTTTTCTTCTTTCGTTGCGTTTGGTTCCACCTTCCCGTCATTGACTCTGACCCAATTTGGCTAATATAAAAATTTTAAATTAACTACTTTTTCACTCATTATTTGAACCTTTCGTCCTTTTTAGATTGGTAACAAATTTCGTTTCCTCGGATGACAGTCCTGAATAATAATCAGTGTGTGTATACATGTATAACATAATTGCTTTACGTTCCTTTATTATAGTTAAACTTTATCTAATGTAAAAAGTTTTTTGTCCTGTTTCCTATATGTACTTTTAATTTTAACTTATTTTATTTTTTTTTCTTTTCTATCCAACTTTTATATAATAATTTTCCACACTATTTCGATTTTTTTTATACTAACTGACAATCAGTTGTACCCTGATGATGATCCCCTAAGATCGAAACGCGTAGGAATTTAATACATTTTGATACAAGAAGGCTGACTGGACTTTTAGTTCCTATTTCTCCTTTTACTAGTTAAAACGGAGTTTGTGCATTGAAAATGGTGGATTTTTTTTTGAAAAAAAACTATGTATCGCAAGTAATTTTTAGTTTTAATCTACTCTATACAGCATATACTATTTAACACTGAAAAAAAAATTGAATGTTTGGGTTTATGATATTTACAAGACCAATTTTAATTTAACATGACTTTAATCTCATTTGTTATTTCAGAATGAAAACGATTTGTTTTAATCAACAAAGGATTTAATAATAAACAGAAAAACATTTATATTTTAAAAACTTAAACGTATATACGATTTTATTTAAGAACCAAATAAAACAGAAATACAATTAAACGACAAATCTATAAGAAAAATAAAATGGAAGTTAATATATTGTTGCCCCACCATTTTTTTTCGATTACGTAATCCGGGGTTAATCCATTCCACACTTCCAGAATTTTGTTCTATAATTGGTCAGAATTCGTTGTACGAAATTCGTTAGGAATATTATGTTTTTTATTATGTAACCCCCAGGGTTTTCGACTGGGTTGACGTCAGGGCTTTTTTGTCTTGTCCATTCAGTTACAATTCGGACAGTGCGTATCGGGCAATTGTCGTGTTGGTAAAAAAAATTGCTTTAAAATCGTGCGGTGACTGAAGGTAATAAAGTTGTCTAATATATTAATGTAATTTTGCACATTCAAATCCTCCTTCAATCCTTCTGCAAATTCCGATACCTCTTGAGCTCATCCACCCCCAACATTGATGTTTGTTTTTTTACATTTTGGGTATGTTTCTCATCGAAACGAGTATTTGGAGTTTTACAACCTAATGCGTTCATTGAAGCATGACTGAAATATCTTGTCGTCAGTAAAAATGATTTGCGACCAAAAATGCATGTCCTCTATACAAAACTCTAACGAGAAACCAACTACCTCCTCCTTGCTTGCCTCAGCAAGGCAAGGCTTTATTGCTGCAGAATGATTCCGTAAGTTGGATGTATTTTATACGGTTTCTAGGAGTTCTAATACAGCCTTGGAAATGAGTTGCCCTTTTTGCCGTCACAGCGGATTGGAAGGAAGTTTTTCTTAAAAAATATATAAGGCGATAAGGCGTTCATCCTCCTCTTCTAAAAAACCATACGTGCTTCGTTTCCTATTGGTCTTTCTAAGGAATTTCTTTGGTCCCACTTCTTTTTCGTATCCTGTTCTGTACTTTTTCCTACGTTAAACGTTTCTGCTACTCTTCGCCTTGACCATCCTTCTTCTACTTATATTATTATTTTAGTATTTTCTTCTTTACTTAAATCTGGCATTTTGAAATAGCAGTAATTAATAATAACTTCGTTGACAATTATTTGACTTTCTCATTCTATTAAGGTAACACGCAGGTAAAAAGTTAGAAAAGTACTATTTGTAATATGTAAATATAATGTCCGGTTCTCATTTGCCGTAACTCTACATGGTAGCATATGCGTTCATGTGAATTGATATCGGTCTGTCTCCGACTCTAGAGATTATATTTCTCTACCATCAATAGTTATTGGTCAAATATGCGTCCTTCGTTAAAACTATAAGACAGTTTTAAATTTAGAAACAAATTACCACTGCGTTTCAGAGATTCCAAGGGAATCAAGCGCCCCACCAAAAGACTCCTTGTAAAGCAAATACCGAATATTGTGGCTTTATATACATTTAAGATTCACTAAAATCTTTTTATTAGTTTAAAAGATGTACCTCTACAAACATAAGTACAGAAATTAGTTTAACTAAATTTAGTGAAATATAATGATTTTTATTTTCAACAAACCTGTTTTGTAACAATAAATTGAACTATTAAAGGTGAAAACATAGCAACCGTTTGACTTATAGTATTGCTGATTCCCTGCATTACACCAGCAAACCTAGGCGACAAATCTACATGATTTACAGCATAACCCACTAAGGTGGCTGAGTAGGCAGCATTGCCAACTGCAAGAAATGAAAATGCTAGGAGTTTTGTTTTTGCGAAATAGGCTAAAAGCAGCAGACACGTACATAATCCATAGGCACCTAAAACATAATAATTATAGTTAATATTTGGCAAATTTGCATTGAAGTGTACGTGCATTAAAACAGATTTTTTTTTCGGAAATGGCTGATCATATTCAAAGAGGATCTAAGTAAAACGTACTCAGATTTACTGTGTTAAATGAAGAGTAAATTTAAATTTTGACCCATATTTAGTACCAGATATAATTAAATCCCAAAGAGCTTTACAATTTTCATATACCGGCTGTCTACGGGATTTTTGCCTAAAAAAATCTTCTTTACTGGAAGAGATAGATTAATGAAATTTAAAACATGGTCATCGCCAAAACTATGAGGAGTCACGCTGTTACATCGACTCCTGGACTAAAGATGGAAAATATGTCGAACCAGCTGTTTATCAATAAACACTTAACCAATCTAAGTAAAACTCTGTTAAAGTAGGCTAAAGACGCTGCGAAAACGAAAAACTACAAATATGTGTGTGTTCGAGACGGCAGCGTTTTGGTCGCAAGCATCACCAATCTCCTATTATAGAAGTATTTTCTGAGGACGACGTTAACTGATTGTAAGTTTTATGCAATAAAACCTAAATAACCTTTTTTACCTGTCTGTTTTCTTTCTGCATCAAAACGTTTGTGGAATGAAAACCAAATTAGAATATTTATATCAAAATTGTTTAAATTGTGATCACGATATTTAATGTTTATCTGAAACTTTGCTTAATGCCGAGATTTCTTCTTCAGATTGTTTTTCTGATATTTATAATGTTTATCGACGTGATCGAATTGACTCTATTCAGGGGCGTACGGTGAAATTTTAAGAAAGGGTAGCAATTTTTAGAAACTTACCTATTTGTAATGTAATTCGATTCTGCGATCATTTTTTGCAAATTCGTCAATGACGTCATCATAAAAACGTCGAAGCTCCGACACATTTTGGAGAAGTTTATTTTCAATGGACAAAAACGATGTAGGCGAAAGTCTCTCCTGCCCCGTTGAATTTCTCACGAAATTTTGTATACGTTTAAGTGTTGAAAGATTGAGGTCTACTGATGAACTTGTGGCAGGTATTGTCAATACTAATTCACACAATTTCGACACTGCGGTGTAGGCATCTTCCAGCTCCTTGTTTTTTAAAAATTGCATTAGTTCCTTAGCGTTATCTTTTGCGCTAATGTCATCAGTTTCGTAAATCACTTTCAGTTCAGATCGCAGGTACACTCGGTCGAAGAACTGGCCCTAATGAAGAAGGAGAGATTTAAACGCATCTTTTGGAAAAATGTTTCCTTTAAATGCATGAAAATTGCAGAGCTCGAGGAATTTAAAATCATTTAAACAGTTAAATATATAGTTTATTTGTTGCTAAATTTGATCGATTATTTCATAAGAGGCGTCTGTATGATGTTGGAACATCTCCCACCTTGCCTGTTCGAAGACGCTTGGCTTGTGGCTCTACATTTAACGTCATCGTTTTCTCCCAAAATAGGTCAGTGTCATCTCTTTTTTGACTTAACATGGACTTAAAATCATCCACTTTTTTTAGGCAAAAAGCAATATCATTTGTTTTAGTTTGTAATATATTAAAAACATTGTCCGAGAAAGGAAATATTTCTAAAAATATGTTCAACAAATAATTAAAATTAAAATCAAATTTCAAACAGTCCAAAAACCCCTTCGAACCGTTTATTGCTTCTGAGTCCCACGTTTCATTATGTTCTATTATATTCTCAAATAGTTCAATCAGTGATTCACGATTTTCAGATACTGTTAACACAATTCTTCCATTATAGTTCCACCTAGCAGAAGCTACTTCGGGCAATAGTTTGTGGTCAATGGAGTCCAAAGCTTGTGTACGTTTTGTTGACTTGGAAAAAAAAGCAGCCATGTCACTTAAAGTAACGAAAAATACTTTACACTCTTTAATGTGATTAATGGACTGGGATAAAACTAAATTTAATGTATGAGCAAAACAATGGACAAACACAGCACTTGGGAAAGTTTCTCGAACTTTAGCTTGCAGACTCCCTAATTGTCCTGCCACAACTGCAGCTCCATCATAGCTTTGAGCAACTGATTTTTTCTCTCCATTAATTTCTTTAGTAATGCTATAAACTACGGTATATAATGCATCTGCTGTACGATTTTCGGACACATTCTTAAAACCTAAAAATCGCTCTTGAATACTTCCGTCTGTTTTAACGTAGCGTATTACTATAGATAATTGGCTAAAATTAGTGGTATCAGTTGTTTCGTCCAGAACAATAGCAATAAACCGCGCCTCGCCAATCTCCTGCTTAATTTTTTCGACGTTCCGCGAAAAACGCTAGACTGCTCTAAAAGATTTTTTAAGCAGTCTTCATATTTAACCAATATACTAAGTAAATCTTGAAAATTTCCTCTAGAAACCCTTGTTTCATCATGACCTGTAAATCCCAATTCGTGCTGTCCGAGAAAACAAACAACATCGATAAGTCTTCTTAATATTTGCCTATTTTTATCGACTAGGTGACTAATTTCCAACTGTTTATTAAGGGTGTGATCAATTCTGGTTTTGCCAAAGACTTTTTCTTTTATGATGGCCTGCAAATACGCTTTGGACATAATATGTCTTTTTACAGCTTTATGGAAATTGTTTAAATCGGAAAAACCAATTTTATTCCAGAGATCTTTCTCATTTTCAAAAAGTAAACATGACCAACAAAATAATTTACTTATATTTTCACACCCTGTTACCCATTAAATTGTTCGTATTGTTTTTCCGGATAAAAATGTCTAATACAGTTTTTCATTTTTGTGGTTAAATTTTTCATAGGCGCCCTTCCTTTGGAAATTATTTGAAGCTTATCAGCGCAGTTTAATGTTGAAAATCCCTTTATTATTAAGACACACACCACACACATTTACACACACTTTTCTTACTAAATTCTCCAACATTTTCAACGTTATTACCGACAGCCGTTGACGGTATTTGCATATCCACATCTGTGTTATTGTCTTCCATATCGCACCATGCACGACGCGACGTACGTATCATACAACATACGGATAGCACTTCAAACAAAGAACCTACTCCAACGATAGCTTCCACCACCACTTAAAGCACGCGACTGAAATGCAAAAAGTGCAAACAGCCGGTGGAAAGTTCAATAACCTCTGGCTCGATTCACAGGAAATCAAGCATACAGGACTTGGCTGCAGAGAAGGTAGCGGCCCGCATAGGTTCTATTCGATATTCTATTGTGGCTGGGTCGAAGTCAAGGCCGCATTTATTATGGGCTTGATAATTAAAATAATATTTTAGCATTTTTAATATAAACTAAATTAATAGTTTCCTATTTCAAAAATTACATTTTAGAAGATGTTTTGTAATTTTTTTTGGGGAAGTACTGCTTTGATGCTATTGACTCTAAGCTACGTAGTATTCTAAGAGCTGATTGGTCTTCAGATGCCGAAGGCTTGAGGGTGACTGTATATCCTAGTCTAGAAAATAAGTCTAAATTTTATGTGTTGTGTGTACATCGCCCCTTGTGATAGTGCCTGTTTAACTGCCTTTTGTTAAAACTAGATTAAATCATGAACAATAATCCAAATGTCTCATTTATTATATGCGGAGATTTCAATCTTCCCAACAATAAGTGGTCTCAAGACCCCGTTAATAAAAATTGTATTCCTCTAAATTTTTTGATCAGTATTCGAATATGTTGGTAGTAACACTTGCCTTTTGTGGGCTCTCGCAGTTTAATTATTTTCTTAATACAGTTAGCAATACTCTTGATCTTGTCCTAAATAATAATTTTCAAATTTCTAATATGCAAATCTGTGATACACCCTTGGTTAACGAAGACAGGTTTCATAACACACTGGAATTCACATGCAACTTGCGTAAAATACCTTTTTCTTTTAAAGTCAATAATACTAACTTTGATTTGAATTTCAACTTTGCCGACTACAATAATATAAAAACTGAGCTGAATTCAGTAAATTGGGATGAAACCCTACGCAATTTGAATATGGAAGACAGTGTAAGAGTGCTATACTCTATAATTAATAATACTATGTTAAAACATGTCCCTAAATATTGTAGATATAAACGAAAATCCTCACTGGTTTAGTGTAGGCACCATAAAGGTTATCAGGGAAAAAAACGTGATGCATTGCAGACGGAAAAAATATGATAATGATCTTGATTATCTTATCTTTAAATTGCTTAGAGGGCGTTCTAAATATTTAATTGATACCCATTACAAAAATTATATTGGTCGTGTTGAGGATTCCATGCATTGATGCATTGCAGATGGAAAAAATATGATAATGATCTTGATTATCTTATCTTTAAATTGCTTAGAGGGCGTTCTAAATATTTAATTGATACCCAGTACAAAAATTATATTGGTCGTATTGAGGATTCCATTTTGGTCGATTCGAGGCAAATATGGAAATTTGTTAGATCTAAGAAAAACAAAGTGGGTACTATTACCGCTCTGCAAAATCCTAATTCTAATGAAATGGTCACAGATGGTAAAAAAATATGTGACATTATCTCCTCTTAGTTTAATTCTGTTTTCAATCCATTGAGTAATGTCAAAATTATGTAGGGTCTAATCAGTGCCACCAAAATAATATTTCTAATTATAACATACCTATTTCCATTATTATCAATAAAATAAAAGGACTTCCAGACAGTCCAGGTGTTGACAATGTACCCACTGTGTTTCTTAAAAATTGTGTTTATGAAATATCCCAACCATTACATAACATCTTTAATAAGTCTCTAAATCAGGGCTACTTCCCACATATTTGGAAATCTGCCTTAATTGTTCCTATATTAAAATCCGATAACAAATTTCTTGTAGAGAATTACCGACCTATATCTAAGTTATGTATCATAGCAAAGCTTTTCGAATCAATTATATGTGACTACTTATATATAGACTGTAAAAATATAATACCGAACAACAAGGCTTTATGAGAAACCGTTCCGTCGAGGGCAACTTGTTCATATACTCACAGTACTTGCTGGATAACATGAACGAGGGTTTTCAAGTTGACGCCGTCTATATCGATTTCAGTAAAGCATTTGATAAAATTGATCACAGCATTCTGATAAACAAACTTGCTGGGGTTGTTATTCATGGAAGTTTACTTAGATGGTTTTTATCATATACAAGTAATAGGAGTCAAGCGGTTAAAATTGGTATGTTCAAGTCGGCTTCTACAGAAATCAGTTCAGGAGTGCCTCAGGGTCCCACCTGGGACCTCTCTTATTTAATATTTATATTATTAATATTGCTAGTTGCCTTAAATTTTAGCATTTTTTAATGTATGCTGATGACCTAAAAATATTTCATAGACTCACTAACTCATCCGATGCGTTGTTCATATAACATGACCTAAACAATCTTTCTTCCTGCTGTCAGTGAAATTGTCTATATCTCAATCTAAAAAAATGTCACATAATAATATTCTCTAGAAACTTAAATAAAATGCATTTTAATTATATAATTAATACCATACCACTAGCTAGGGTCTCTATTGTAAAAGATATATATGTTTTAATAGTAAATTGTTGTTTGATCATCACATTCAACACATAGTCACAAAAGCAAAAAAATTTCTCAGTTTTCTTATAAGAACTTGTAAAAGTTTTAGGCGGTTAAAATCTATTCGTACGCTGTATATGTTATACGTAAATAGTGTGCTTTGTTTCGG
This sequence comes from Kuschelorhynchus macadamiae, assembly GCA_030620095.1. Classification (NCBI taxonomy): domain Eukaryota; kingdom Metazoa; phylum Arthropoda; class Insecta; order Coleoptera; family Curculionidae; genus Kuschelorhynchus; species Kuschelorhynchus macadamiae. Next base: position 406,906 of record JAUTXW010002971.1, read on the forward strand.
ATCGGTGATTTGGAATCCTCAGTACGGTATATATATATTAGTAAAATCGATCGCGTTCAGGAAAAATTTATAAAATATCTTAATAATAAATTCTATACACTTTCTATCGATAATATAGCTATGATTAAACGAAACCACTCACACAGTCACTCGAAGACAGAAGACAAATGTATGACATACAATTTGTTTATAAAATTCTAAATAATATGATTGATTCAGTGCCATCACTTAATTTATTACATATAAATATCTCATCACACAACACACGAAATAAACATTTTTTCCTCATCCAACCAAGCAATAGTAACTATCACTTAAACTCACCTTTATATCGTTGCTGTAAATCTTATAATACACTTTTGAGCTTAGTTGATTTGGATATTTGTTCCTTTTCTCTATCAACATTTAGCAATACATTAAAAAGATTTTATTGGAGTCATATGTCTTAATGTATTTTACTTTTTTTTATCATTCTGTTACGCTGTTCGTATGATCATTATTTTTTTAGATATATGTAGGTTACTATTATATCATATTCATAAGTATAGTACTAGTGAATACTGTTTCTGGGTTCGTCCCGTTTTGTATTCCTTATCAATAAATAAATAAATAAATAATGACATTAAAGCTACAATTTGAGCCTTTGATATGTCACATATTATTATTTTAGATACCAACCACATTTCTTTTCTGTTTATGATTAAATTTTCTTTCTAATGACATATCACAAGTTACTGTTTGGTTTAAAAAACAGCTTACAAAGAAATATATTTTCAAATTCACTAAGTAAGACATGGGAGCAAATATAAAAACAACGAAGAGAGCAAGGTAAACCATGAAAATTATAAGTTAATTGATAACACTTGGTACTGAGTACTGGTATAAAATTGTATTCCAGTCTGTCAGCTTTACAACACGCTTTAGAAAATAAAATTGAAAACTTTTTAAAATATTAAATGTTCAGTATATTTCAAAAATTCAAATTGCAACACCACCTTCTCAACAATTCTTTTGATAATCAGGAATGAATGCTCATTCTAATGACGTATCCCAAGTTAAATTTTTGGTTAAAAAGTTGGTCAATAAAAAATATACTTTACTGCTCACTCAGCAGGCTATGAAAGAAAAATAAAAACAACGTCGTGGAATTGTCATTCTTTTTTTGATAGGTATCTGCTTTAGTATTTTTCAAAAGTATTAAAAATTTTGTAAAGCTTTATATTTGATAAATGCTGCGTTTTACACGAAATGAACAAATTGATATGCTCCTCATTTAAAGTGAATGTACAAAAGATTATATTTAGAGCCATATCTAGAAAGAAAAAAATTCGATAAATTTCCTTTAACCGGAACTTCCGTTGTTATGAATCTTTCCTTTTATTAGGAAGTGTGACCCAGTTTAGTTCAGTACATACTCATTTAGTAGCACATATATACTATCTTTTCAAACATTTTTACTGGGCGCCATTTTGTTCCATCATATTGGATTCCTGCTAATATTTCACCAGTTTGTACCTATGCCACACTTAACTTTTGGGCATAATTTAAGAAAAATTTAATAAGTAGTTTTTACATCGACACACATCGCCATTTTGTTTCATCATGTTCATATCGCATTTAATTTTGCTGTAAAATTTAAGTCAATAAAATCGAATAGGATTTTATTACGTTGATTTTTTAAAAAATTTTTGGCCGACATTTTAATTTGCCATCTTAAATTCGTACCACAACTTTTTCAGTTTGTCTCTACATCACACTTAATGTTTGCACAAAATTTGAAATTAATCTAATAAGTTGTTTTTTCAGGCTGGTTTAATAATATTTTAGTAGGACGCCATTTTGTTTTGCTAACTTATATTCATACCAAAATAATACCAGTTCATTCATATTGAACACTTGAGTTTTTTTGCAAATTTTGAGGTAAATTGGATAATTAGCTTTTTTAACAATATTTTTTTACTATTTCACCTGCCATCTTGTTCGAGCATATAATTTTTGACTAAAATTTGAGGTCAATCTGCTAATTAGTTTTTAAGCTATGCTATTAACTGACAGACAGACAGACAAACCGACAGACGAACCCACGGAATTGATAAAACATATTTTTTTGATATGTAGGAACTCTAAAACGTGTAGCTATATAAAACCTGAGAGGGTGATTTTTTTTTACAAATACAAACATTTTATTTAGCCGCCATTTTGTTTCCCCATCTTGAATTACTAACACAATTTAACTAGTTCATCTCAATACCACAAACAGTTATGACAATTTGAAATCAGTATATTGAGTAGTTTTTTCAGTCGGAATTTTTAAATAATTTATTAAACCGCCATCTTGGATTCACACCAAAATTTTAGCAGTTTATTCCTACCTAATACTTGATTTTTATGCAAACTTTGAGATAAATTGGATAAGTAGGTTTTGGTAATATTTTTTTAACCTTTCACTAGGCCACCATTTTGTTTTGCCATATTGGATTTACCAAGGTCATCCCCATATGAACCTTTAATTTTTAACCAAAATTTGAAGACATCGGGTAATTAGTTTTTTAGCTATTCCGCAAACTTACAGACAGACAGACCGACGGAATTGAGAATATTTTTCGGCTCCTAGGGACCTTGAAACCTAAAGATCTGAAAACAACTCGGAAGGTGATTAGTTAGCTTTAGTACAACATGATAGCACTATTTCATCAGGGATACTTGAAAACGAATTAGAAGTTCGCAAGGACTCTGGTAGGAAAAACCAAACATGGTTTTAGATCCTAATAGTATTCATTGCTTCAACCCCTTACATAAAAATGATGGTGAAAGGCGAGTGGAATATTGCAGTTGGTTTCTACACCAAGATATTGATAATTACAATTTTAACTGTTTTATCTTATTTACTGATTATTCAAAATTTACGAGTAATGAATTATTTAACATGTATAATACACGGTAATTTATTTGAATTTGAATCCTTGGTATAACAGTTAAATTAAATGTCACTGACACCCTATAATAATAGGACAACTAAAAAATTTGTTGTACTCTTATCTTTTTTTTACTTCGACATTCTACTCAGAGAATTATATTGTTTGACATTATTTTGAGAACAAAATTATGATGATTTTCTAAATATTTCCTAAGGAAGAAAGGATTATGTGGAATATTACAATGCTTTAATTTTGCTTCCTGAATCCAATTTTTTACCGAATATCATGAAAAGAAAAAACCAGTGCTATTTCAGTTTTAAAACCTACTGAGTATTTATTATTTCAAAATGTTTAAAAATTTTATTTTATAGAGCGTGTTGTAAAGGTGACAGATGGATCAGTAGTAATTGTTATCAAGTAACTTATGATTTTCTTGATTTGCTTTGAACTTTTTCATTTTTATCTTTGTTTCTACAGCCTAATTAGTGAATTTTACAAATGTCAAATATCGTGAAAAAAATTGTGGTTGGTATATATATTATATAGAAGTTGTAACTTCCAATTAAACCGGAAGTTGGCTATGACATATCAGTAGGGTCACACTGTAGCTTTTATGATATTGTGACAAAGCTGCAAATTTCATTGGCCTACCTCTTCCAGTAACGGAGATATTTCGTAGAATAATAAGTATAAATACATGAGAAACCAGTTACAGTTTCAGGTCTATCTGGAATAATAATTTCTTACCAAAAAGCTGAAAAATTCTTCGGGAAGTAATTCTTGAGAGAAATTCCTTGCCGATAAGGTAATCAGCTATATATGCAAAAATCAGACCAGTTATAGTCCCTACAAGGTACGGGATTGCACTGGCTATTCCATTCTGTAACAATATTGTGAACATTAAAATATATCAAATGTTAGTGCAGTGACCCCTAGCCGGTGGCAGATTAAGCATTTATGAGGCCACACGCACACCCTGACTTGCAGGCCTCCATACCCAAAGGAGCTTTCTTATAGACTTCAATATTTTAAAAGATTTTTTCTCAGATTTTTTTATAAATTAGGTTAAGTATTTTTGAAAGTGCGTTCTAATTGAGGCGATAAGAAGCAAAGGGATGCAAGTGACTTTTATAAAAACATTGAATTATGTGCGTAATCATATTCCTGAAGGAACATCTTATTTGGTGGCAACGAGATATATTATGAATTCATTACAAGCAGCGACATCTACCTGCTGATGAAAAAATCTACTGCGAAATCTTAAAATTGATTCCAAGCAATGGGTTATATGAGCACTTATATACCTTTGCCACCAAAAATGTATCATTTATATGTGCAGGACAGGTTAGAAGGGCGAAGTTGTTGTTATTGATGGTTTTTGGTAAAACAATTATTCAATTTAGAAAGCTAAAAAGCGTGTCTCTGTCACTTTTTTCTCAATGTTTATAAGATCCTTATTGTTCATTTTCTCTACAGAACCTTTCGATGATAGTGATCTAGATCGTGACTATCCTCCAGAAGATGCAAGTACATTTACATCCAACGCAGGGTCGGCAGACAAAACGAAGCAGGAAAAGGACCAGAAATGCACTTAGGCGCTAAATTAAGCCAGTAGCAATCGTGGCGGCAAATGTATTGGCCATATGAAATTGCTAAAAGTATCTAGAATCATTTAACAACTGGCAGATCATCTATGTGGATATGAATGTACTAGTTTTTCAGATGAAGATCATCAACACGTCTTCGAAGACAATCGGAATTTGGGGTCATGGAATCTCCAAACGCTGTTTCTAAAGTCTTGTATACATACCTGCAAAAAGGAGAGCAGACGATGAGCCTCGTAAACAAGTTAGCGTTCAAACAAAATTACAGGACAAAAGAGTTTGTAAATTACTGGTATGAAAACTTTGAGCATAAGTCAAAAAATGTGCAACGACGTTTAAAAAAGGACCACAACTCAATAACGTGGTAGACAAACTCCAGTAAATAAGATCTCTGACAATGACATTGAAATAATAAAGACCCATATTTAAATATTCAAGCCATTATTCGTGAAAAAAAAATATACAGACAAAATATTTGTCAGGCGAACTAAAGATCCACAAAATGTATACTCTTTGCTTGCAGTATTGTCAGGAGAATAATATTTAAAATATTGTTAAGGAGAGTTTTTATAGGTTTATTTTTACCACGCAATTCAATCTTAGTTTCAAACGGCCTCAGACGGATACGTGTACAACATGCGATGCACTCGAATACAAAATAAATAATGACAATAATTTTGCAGCACATGATCTTGCAAATAATCAAGCATTAATGTTTATGTGGCAAAAGGTGAAGCATCGAGTTGATCTTAAAAAATTGGATCGTGTTTACTTAGATATGTTCAACAACTGTCTAATTCAATAAAACATATTATAGCATTAGCGATAACGCAGGCAACCAAAACAAATATAACAACGTTTTAAAAATTTGGAGGCATATTGTTCAAACAACATCCATTCATAGAGACGACCACAAATTTTTGGTTTCTGGACACTCTTATATGAAGTGCTTGATCGCGCTTATCGAGAAATAAAAACAATATATTTTTGTGTCGGATGACTGGATAAACATAGTAGCTCACTCAAGTCCAAAGTTCACAGTTGCAAGAATGACTAGTAAAAGCTCTGTGTCAGTTGAATGCTTGAATGCAGACATGAATATTGTTGAAATGGAACCCTAAAAAATACACATGAACTTATCTTAGTGTGCCCCCACCCAACACCTTTAACAGTTCCTTTATTTTATACCTCCCGTCTACCAGAACCTTTATCAATAAAGCACCAAGGAGGTTATAAGAAATATAGTATCAACGTTAAACGAAAACAAGGAAACGGAGGTATACACCAGCCATAGACATACAATTGCAGAAAATTCCGAACATATTTTAGCTGAGTGGGAGTGTGATGCTGATTAAAAATGACAGATTACATTAAAAAACATTAAAAATATAATTATTTTAAACTTATTTTGTAACCACGGTCGTAAACAAAAACAATAGTATAATGTTATTTTTACTTTTTCTAAGAAATAAATTGTGTACTTGTATGTTTATAAGCATCGCTAGTGCTAAAAAAGAACTTTTTTTGAAACTACCGATGATTTTTCATTAAGTGCAAAAGAGGTATAAGTGTGTAAGTAATAAGATCTCTTTACATGACTCCATATATTTTCAAAAATTTTTTGATGAAATATCTGAAAATCTTCAAAAATACTTATTAAGATTCATCAGAAAGAAAAAATATATATTCTTAGAAAATCTGAAACAATATTATCGCCTTGGAAGAAGACCAGTGTCAGGTCAAAGATGTCGAAATTAAAGAATTCTAATCACTTGGGACCATATCTATTTATTATCATTATTAGTGACCTAAAGGATATTATCTTAAAAAATGTTTTTTGCAGATTGTTTAAAAATGTTATAAGATTGACTGCGATGCTTTAGAGCTGCAACAGAAACTGAATCATGTCATCATATCGTTAAAATCAAGTTAGGTTAGTTCCTATAAGCCACCATATTTTCGGTCTAACCCAAATTTCACTCATAACCAGCAAACTAACGTCCGCATTTTAGCAAGGGTTTGGGCCTGGATAAGTGGGCATGATCTTGGTGTTTTGCTGAAACATCGATGTCACTTTAAATGGTCAATTATATTTAAAAAATTTAGAAAATATGCTTCTTCCATCGGCAAGTGTGTTACAATAATTTTATATATCAACACGACGACATATTTTTGCTGTTTCACTAATTCAAAACAGGTTTGCTGGAAACAATGAAATATTCATCATTGTGTTCTAGAGGTTTAGATTTAAATTTAGTAGAAAACGTTTGCGGATACATAGCCAAGAAAATATATGATGCAAATTTCCGGCCAGAAGACGAAATCGCCGGAAAAAATAGGAAATATTTATTTGGGAAGATAATATTCTAGATTATACCTATGATCGTATTTCCTTTATTTCAAGAAGGCTTACTGTAAATATTTTAACGATGAACCTATTAAATTTTAATCCTTTTTCCAATTTTCTTTCTGTGTTTTTCTTTTTGATAATCATTTGATACTGTTACATCTATTATTACTTTAGTTATTGTTGATTCTAGAACGTTTATCTTGTTTTCAAACTGGTTATTATTGTTTTTAATGACATTGTTGATATTTTGCAGTTATTGCCATATATTTATTTTATTTAGTTAGCATGTAATATATTTGTTTCTTTTTAATTTAATTTTTTAAATGTATGTTCTTTAAAACATCTTCCATTTAGGTAAAAAAAACTTATTATCGTTTAAAATAGTTCAATATTCATATTAGTAATGCAGGTAACAGGAATACATAAAAGTCTGTTTGTTTGATGAGGTTAAGCCCAGTTGATACTGTACGGATACGTATGGTATACATATACCATACATACAGTATACAATATACTATAAAAGCGGAAATAGATGTATGAGCTGCACCTAGGCCAGGCGCACTGCGGGCTGAACGTTCACTATGTCGTCCAGAATTATTTTTTACCGAATATTTTCTATAGTTTGCTCAATGGTGAAATAATGGGAAATTTAAAATTTTTTTCATAAATACCTTTGCATAGATATTTGCTAAATGTCAACGTTATATCTTATTTAGAAGTCAATTTTCTTGTCCGGATAAACATACCCCTGAGTTTTATATGTCTAGATAATATCTGATAAAATTTAAAATGAGAATGAAAATAATATTTTAAATTTGAGAAGAAATCAAAGTCTATAAAATTACTTACCGATTCGATTTCAAATTTCATAACCTTAGCTAAATAAGTGGGAATTTGGGTCATCATCATGGCGTAACCCCACGAACCACCAATATTAGCCGAAACTATTGCCCAGAAATGAATACACGTTATAATGGAGCACCATGGAATCGGACGATCCTAGAAATTATTTACAATATTTTGTTACAGTTTTATCTAGTTACACTCATTGGCGAAAATATTGCATCCCTTCCCCTCTAATAGAATAAGAAATTAGACTTCAAATTAATTTCTCTCAGGAATTAATAAAGACTACAGTGATAGTAAAAATTACCAAAGAAAGTCACTAAAAGCCATTAAAGAAAATAAATTGCCAAAATAAAAAAAAAATTCTCAAATTTTTAAAAAAATAAAAAACGTATGGTACATTTAGGGTTACTAATATAAGGTGTTGTCTCCTCGGTTTCTTATTAGTACATCAATTCTCCAAGGTATTCCCACTATAAGGTTATTTATAATTTCTTGACCTAAGTTCCATCATTCCTCTTGGATAACGATGGCCCTTGACGATTTCTTAGTGGGTTATTTCTCCAAAATATAGCTCTAGATCCAGACATGTTCAATAGGATTCATTTCCGCGGGGGCAGATCAGTTCAGTTATTTCTCCTTTATTAACGGTTCTTGCACCATCCTAGGCCTGTTAGTGCGGGCGATATCATCCATAAATTAAAATTATTGCCGATTTGTCGTCTAGAATGAATGAATGAGTGAATAAATTATCTTTATGTGGAAACTGATCACAGTTTCTACATAAAAATGAGCGTTCATTACGTCAAGAATATGAATGAGCTCCGTTATCCCGTCGTACATAATTCCACTCCTTGACAGAAAGCAACTTCAAGAGCTGTATTCAAGCGACGCTGCCTTCCCGCTTCTCCCCACACTCGCTGACGGTAGTCATTACTGATCAAACATATCCGGGTTTCATCGGTGAAAATAAAGTTTCTCCACTCAGGTAATAATCAATTTTGTTGCTCTCTGGCCTATTGCAGTCTCCTTCGCCTATGTTGCAAAGTTAATACGGATACCCGCAGTGGGCATCTACGTCATAATCCAACATTATGAAGTCACCTGGAAACGGTTCGGCTAGATAAACTTCGGTTCTAAGTTCGTTGGAATTGTCGAATCGGAACTGATCGGTTTTTTCTAGCAAATTGGGCAAGGTATTTCGATCCTGTCTTTCATTTGTCACTCTTCTATGGCCAGACCTAGGACGATAATTGACATTCCCTGTATCCATATACCGTGGTATGGTTCGGCTGATAGTGCTGCGCTCTATATTCAAGCGATCAGCAATTTGATTTCTCCAAAAGGCACTCTCAATGCAATGCGATATTTCGGGCTCTATTAAATGCAGAAATTTCGTGTCTGGTATTTTCCTACACCTTTTACTATATTTAGCACAATAATATTGTATTCGAACTGAGACATGCAATCTGATCGCAAACAGCAAAATTATATAAATTCCACTGATGTGGTTTTCTTTCATTTCTTTTACAACTTATTTTGTGTAAACCCTTATTATGAAATTCTTAAATTCTTCTGCCGCAGCAGTGCATACGAATTAAGTTATTAGGGGAGATGGGTTCAAGACTTTTGCCGGTAAAGTTATTTTACGAAGGAAGTAGTAATTATCTTTGAATTATTTTAGAAGAAAACTTCGGCATTAAAAAATCACAATAAATTCTTCAATAATAGTTTTAACCTGTATGTGTACTTATAGAAAAGGTGGTAAAGTTCTTTTGAAAAATACATTCTCCCAACCTTAATCGAATTTTGATATTCGTAACAAAAATACAAACTTCAATAAAAATAAAAATATTTTTTTTCCTTAAATTTTACATTTATTTATTATAAAGGGCGGTTAAAAAATAGATTTACGGGTAAAATATTAGACCATAATATATTCTTTAAATTTTGTGACTACCGATTTTTGTCCACTGTTTTGCTTTAAATAAAACTTAATAAAACTACCTTTCCAATTCTTGAATGATCCAATTGGTATTTGCGGAAGAGCCTGGTTTGGGATACATAGGAATGGTGATTGAATTTGGGTCGAATGTTTTGGTCGATGAAGATAAACAAGTCGGTATAGATATTTCCTGATAAACAACCTTCTGGCAGATATTTATGGGAACAGTTTAGTCACCGTCCAATATCAATAAGGTTAGAAACAAGGCTTTTTCCAAATTGTAGCTTTTTGAGAGCTTTTTTGAATTATCTATAGTTTACATTGCTAGACCTTAAGTTAAAAAAAAATTCAAAAAATCCACACAAATTAATTTTTTTGCCAACATTTGTCCAAAGTTTGTAGATAGATCAACTAGGTCAATTTAAAAAGTGGATGTAAGGATATATAGATAAATATGGTACTTATAATTTTTTCCCAAATATGGAAAACTACAGTTAAGTTTCTTCTGATGACTGAACATTGCAGACGCGTTGGGCATTAAATTTACAATAACTTTTCAAGATATTACTATTGTTTGATCTTAAAAAAATGAATATATGGCTAAAATTTGTTGTAATTTGCTTGTAAACGTTTTAAAATATGAAAAACAATCCTTGAATTCTTTTCCTGAATTTTTTTACAGTTTTACAGATATAATTGTATTTTTTTAAATAATTGTTAGTTCACGCTTTATCTATAATATTTCCAAGCAAACTCTAGATCTGGATTAGACCGTGATACTATTTTCCTTAGAAAATCTGAAACAATATTATTGCGTTGAAACCTTTGCTTATTTTGTGTGGTAAATAAGTCGTTACTTTTGTTCATCTTCCTACTTAGTACTTTTCCATAATTCTCAAAAACCTCATGATTAACTGCAAATAAGCTCCTTAGAAATTATGCTACCTCCTTACATTAAAATTATTGAATATTTTAAAATGTTTACTTTTCAATGACTTTTTCGTTTCTTCTTAAGAGTGTTCCATTTTAAGAATTTTAAATAACCAGAATTTATTCCTAAAATGAATTCTTTTCCTGAGGCTATTTTTCCGAGTGTTTTATATACGAAATCAAAGATGATTCACGGTCTTTCTATTCAATATAATAAGTACTGTCTTTTGTGTTATGTGTACTTGGACTTGAGTGAAATATAATCATGCTAAGAACTTATCAACTGCCGTATCCGCGAGCGCATGGCATATGCCAACTTTGCAGATAAAAACTAATTACCATATTCTGTAATCACGGATTGCCCCTTTATATTTATTTCATACATAAAAATAATCATTTGTGATGGACTTGTTTAATATTCGCGCGTTCAGTTTTACATTACATAATTGCTCTATATAGCATAATTTGGCAGATATTCGCAAAAAAAAAGTATTGTCAACATTATTTGCATTTTTTTTATTTGTAGAGGGCCTAGCAATCTAAATTTTGACTAGTTTAGAGGAGCTCTCAAAAATGTACCGGGTGTACAACTAAGAAGGGAGGGCGGCCGTATCTCAGTAACCACTTATCTTACGGTTTCGAGAAAAAAAATTGTATAGTAAATCGGCCAAGAGAAATTGCTGGAAATTATTTTTAACCTCGAAAAGTTGCCACTAGGGGGCGCCACAAGAAATTTAAATCGTAAATGTCGATTTTTTGGTGAATTTTCATAGTTAAGGTGTGTCGAAAATATAAGCGTAGTATTCTTCAATAAGTAGCTCAACTTTTCGCTATTTATCATTTTTTTCTATTTTCAATAATAAAGTGGTGGGGGAAGGTCAAACATTTTTTGTTTCAAACGTTGATATCTCTGTTTTCAGAGAACCGATGTTATTGAACTTGGCCTTAAAAAAAAGAGCTTTATGCAATGCTATTAACGGTCACCAAATTTATTTTGCTACTGGTCGCTAGATGGCGTTTTTCTCAAATAATACAGATTTTCTTAAAAAAATTAAATGGTATGATATGACTATTTTGTCACATTTTATTTTGTGGTTATGAAGGATATAAGATAGTGAAATAAAAAACCAGGTCCGTATTTAAATAAAGAAAATTAATGCTGGTCGCTCGAATCCGAAACGTCGGATTAAAAACTAACTACACCGAATTTTAGAGGAGAAAAAATGCCAATAGCAAAGTGAAAGTTATTTTCATCTATTATTTCAACTTAATCTAAAATTTGAAAAATTTTGAGAAAAAAATGATGCAAATTAAATCACTACTTCCACATCATCTGTAGATTTCCATAAAACATTAAATTAACTCAAAAATTGAAATCTGTATACCCGAAAATCCATAAATCCACATATTATTTATTATATAGCTACTTTCTCCTCTGATGGGAATGTGAACTTGCATAACCTGCATTATTGGTCGGACCACAATCCTCTCTGGATGCAAGAAGTCCAGAGTCAAGGTCGTTGAAGCGTCAACGTTTGGTGCTGCATAATAAACAACCGAATTATCGGCCCAGTGATTTTCGATAATTCACTAAATGGACCGATTTATTTAGATTTTCTCGAAAATCAGCTGCCAGTTTTGCTTGAGGGCATCGACTTAGACACCCTACTCTTCCATCATAATGGCTGCCCAGCTCCCTACTCAAACAATGTCAGACGGTTTTTATATGGGCGTTTTCCCGGAAGCTGGATAGGTAGGGGCAGTATATTTCCCTGGCCCCTTCGTTCCCCCGATTTGACGTGTTTAGACTTTTACTTGTGGGATCGCCTTAAGGATTTGGTGTACCCAACAACAAGGGAGGACTATGTATGGGAGAAAGAGTCCGTCTATGTATCGAGCATGATGGTAGACATTTCCAACAGTTCACTTGACACCAATAGTTAATTAATAAACAATTTCTTTGTTATTTATATCATTTTTTTATATCATCCCTGCTTTTTTACACAACAATAAATGGAGTAGCAGGAAATAGCACAGCAAATAATAAAGCATAAAATCTTTCTTTGGAATCCTATTTCCTGCTAATTCTTTTACTGTTTAGTTTATTATGTTCTGGCTTACAATAAATATAATATCATTTCATTTCAATACATTTTTTCTAAAATTTTAGTAAAATTTAAACGATGGATAAAAATAGCTCGCACTTCACCTTTGGGCACTTTTCCTCCTCTAACAGTTAGTAAAGGTATTTTTTTAATCAAACGCTACTTTCAGATTCGAGCGACTATCATCAACTTTCGTGATTTGAAAAAAAATCGGGTAACATGTCTATTTATAAGTTTTCGGCGATCTCATTTTGTCGGTTTATTTGACCAAAATAACAAAAATAAATAGTAAGGTTATAAAGTGATTCAATTTGCAGAGTTTTTTCTGAAAATTTCTCAAATTTTAGGTTAAATTGAAATGTTAGATAAAAATAACTTTTACTTTACCATTGGCACTTTTTCAAATCGAACGTTTCGGATTTGAGCGACCTTCATAAACTTTCTTATATTAAATAGGAATCTGGTTTTTTTATTTTACTATCTTATACGCTTCATAACCACAAAATAAAATGTGACAAAAAAGTCATATCATACTATTTGATGCCATCTAGCGACCAGTAGCAGAATAAATTTGGTAACCGTTAATAGCACCGCAAATCGAGCGAAAAAAGCCCTTTTTTTAAGACCAAGTTCAATAATATCGGTTCATTTAACACAGAGATATAAACGTTTGAAACAAAAAATGTTTGACCTTCCCCCAGCCCTTTATTATTGAAAATAGAAAAAAATTATAAAAACAAAAAGTTGCGTAAGTTATTGAAGAATACTTTGCTTATATTTTCGACATACTTTAACTATACAAATTCACCAAAAAATCGACATTTGCGATTTAAAGTTCTTGTAGCGCCCCCTAGCGGCAAATTTTCGAGGTTAAAAATAATTTCCAGCGATTTCTTTTGGACGATTTACTATATAATTTTTTTACCGAAACCGTAAAACAAGTGGTTCCTGAGATACGACCGGCCTACCTTCTTAGTTGTACACCTTGTACAATCTGAGAAAGTCAATAAATTTCCTTTACCCGGAAATTCCTTTTTTATGAATCCTGCCTTTTATTACGAATAGTGGACTGTGACCCAGTTTAGTTCCACGTCTAGTCATTTAGTAACAGACATATAGTCTCTTTTCAAACAACATTATTATTGGCGCCATTTTGTTACACAATATTATATGTGTAAGATTAACTTTCTACCTACGCAACCCTTAATTTTTGGGTATAATTTAGAACAAAATGAAAATATAGTTTGAAACATTGATATTTAAAAATGTCATTATAGTTATTGTAGTAAAATTTTCAAGGCATTTTCGTATATCACATTTAGTTTTGGTGCAAAATCAATGGAAAACATTGCTTTTTACGCTGATTTTTTGAACATTTTATTTGGCTACCATTTTGTTCCCCTTTCTTAAAAATATCGTACCACATTTTCTATATCATCATTAACTCTTACTCAATATTTAGAATCAATCTATTAAGTAGTTTTTTCAGGCTGATTTAGTAAGTATTTTATTTGGCCATCATTTAGTTTTGCCATCTTGGATCTGTACCAAAACCAGTTTCATCCTATGTAACAATTGATTTTTGTGCAAAATTTGAGGTAAATTTGATAATTAGTTCTTTAAAAATAATTAGCTATACCGCAAACTGACAGACAGGCTGACAGACAGACATATCTATGGTATGAATTGAGAAAAACGTGTTTTTGGCAATCTAGAGACCCTAAAATTTAAATATCTATAAATTTCCTGAAGAGATGAATTTTTCGCGATTACAAACATTTCATAAGGCCGCACTTTGTTTTGCCACTTGAATTTGTAACGAAATTTTACCAGTTCATTTCTATGTTATAATTGATTTTTGAGCAAAATTTGAGGTAAATTGCATAAGTAGTTTTTAAGTAATAATTTTTTTAACATTTGATTAGGCCGCCATTTATGTTTCGTTTTATTATATTTTTACCAAAATATTACCAGGTCATTCCCACGACATAAATATTGGACCAAAACTTGAAGTCAATGGGTAAGTAGTTTTGAAGCTATGCCGCGAACAGACACACCGACAGACCGACGGAATTGAGAAAACATGTTTATTGGCATCTAGGAAGTCGTAAAAATGAAGATCGGTAAAAACCTGGGACGGTGATTATTTCATGGTTACAAGCTTCCCTATTAAGAGTGAATTAAAAATATAAATTTCGTCCTCCTAATTTCCAACGGGTCTAAAATAAAAAGCTGTCCTTCCTGTATTTGAAAGTTTTGCCCAAAATATTAGAAATCGGTAAAAAAAACTTCTGATATAACGCTCACATAGATCAGTTTGTTTAAAATAAATTGTTCTAACTACTTACGATAAATTAATTACAATAGCCACTATAGGTCTTTTGTTGCACACTCAGAATATCATGCTATCAAGGTATGTTATGTATTTTTATTGAAGTTCTAATTTTTCTAATAAATATCAATTATCTTTCTTGACAGTTGAGAATTTTAGTAGAATTCCTTAATACCCGTATTCATTTATAAGTACTTACAGGAACTTAAAAAAATACACGGGGGTTTTTGATTTTTCTGTCTAAATAACGCTATACCATAAATACTCAAAGATAAGCAATATTTAAAATATCTAAAAATACTTAAATACTAATTAAAGTTTGAACAATACTTTAAAGTGACGTACTTACTGCCTGATGATTATGTTGTCCTAACGAGACTTCAATGTAGAGTCGCTCTTTCGCACTGATCTTGGGGTGAGTGGCAGGGCTATTCTGAGCAAATTTAAGAAACAAGGCACACCATACAAGCCCACACACCCCAAATATATAAAAGGAAGACGGCCATCCAATCCACGAAGAACAAAGAAATCCGGTGATCACTAAGGATAGTACGGCTCCACAGCTAAGACCTAAAATAACTTATATTTATTTAAGTTATAAACCTTGGCTTAATAAAAAGTTTTATTGATTGTACTGTCGAATCTACTGGATAATAATTTTTTTTTATTGAATTATGATATTACCTTATGGAATTCAGAGACCGAGATTATGCTATTTATGGAATGCGAAATAAATTGCTTTGGAGATTATCTCCTATTCATTTCTTTGATTAATCTTCAAATTGTTTCAAAATGTCTTTCATTCTTCAGGCTTCACCCGCCTGAGATTTGTTTCAGGTTATGCGTATAACCACTTTTTTTAATTATCTTCTAAATTTCCCACGCCTCCATACTGAAACGGCCTCCACGTTTCCGATAACATGTGGTACTGGCAAAGACAAACAAAGTAAAAACCCGGAAAAAAAAGGGAACGTGAAGCTTGCTCGTTGGCAAATTTGTCGGGATTTAACATTTTAAGCGATCCTACTTGATGCAGCAAGGATATATTAAATACTGCTGCTTCCTAGGGTAATAGGACAGCCGAGCTCGATCAGAGCATTACACTTCATATAAAATGCCATGGACAAATAAGGACGTGCTTTTGGTTGTTTAATAGAAAATTTTCTTAGAATCAGCGATTGTAAAATTAAAGAGGAAATTTTTGTAGGTCACCAAAAAGGAAACTTCTTGAATACGCGGAATTGATTCCCTTCTTCAAGTCAAAGAAAAATATTTTTGAAATGCCTTTGAAATGGTTGTAATCATTTTTTGAAGAACAAAATGACAGAAAGATCTTGTTACCCAACTTATTTCTTGCTACCAAAACTTAGAGTGTAATACGTCGCTGAAAATCAATTCCTAGAATCATATCTAGATTACTTTCAGGGAAATTATGATGCACTAAGTAATGAGCAGAATAGCAGATTTTAAGGTCAATGAAGTTGCGAGATTTTAGCCGACTACGGAAGAGGTGCTCCAGAGGTTGCTTTTACAAAGCAGGTTAAGAAACGAAAATGAGTGTCTAATTCTCTAAAGGTACAAATACACAGGTTGAACCTTTTTGTAAAGACAATATTGTAAACCATATCTTTGCATTTTCGGTTTATAAGCTTATAAAATAACAATTTGTAATAAGTGATAAAGAACTTTAATTATTTAGTGCCTAGTTGAAATAAATAAAATTGTTTTTGTTGAGGATATAAAAAAAAAACTCTAAATTTGTAGGACAGTAAATTATAGTACTTTTCTGATTATAGATGTAATTAGCAAATACAAATTTTATTTTTTGTATATAATAAGAAGACGTTCTAAAAAGTGTGGCACAGTACTTACATCCCAAGCTCATAAGAATATTTTAATTAGATAAAACTTACGAAATAAAATACTTGAGTTTATTTAATTTCTGTCAGGCTGAGCGAGGTCGGCTTTAAAATGCCGCACATATGAAACTTTATTGGGTTAGAATTTCGTTAATACCTGAATACACAATTATACCCATTAAACTTCTTTCCTCTGCTGGAACCCATTTTCCCATGCATGTATGAGCGCAAGGAAACATACAGCCTTGGCCGAGACCTAAAATTATCACAGTTAAATTAAAGATTAAAATGGCAAGCAAATAATGGTTTTTAAAAATCATTGTCAACAAATGACAACCACGAGACGACATATTCTTTTTTATCCTTGCCGGAAATACAAATGTTTCATAATAACAAAACCCTATGCTATGTATTATGTAAATCTATCTATCATTCATAAAGAAGCTTAATATTACAGCAAAAATAAGTTTATTAGGGTATTTTATAACATTCAACTTCAAATATATGTTTGGTTCTTGACGTATTTGCAATATAATCTATAAAATGATAAATTCTCACAGGCCTACAATTTTTTTTTATTGTAACAAAGTTGAATAGCTTATTCTAGTAGAATGAGCCTGTCTAAACACAATGATTAGCAAAAAGTCGTAATATGTAAGTTTTCCTTGTTACATTAAACAAAGTACGTGTTGCACGGTACCATTTAATGTTTACTTTAAATGTTTTTACTACTTTATTATTATTATTATATTTACCAATTTATATTAAGGTAAGATCTAGGAAAGAAGCAAGCAAATATCGAAATTAGTTTTATGAAACAGGCTACATTTATTTTTTCGTTGTATAAAGGTCGCACCTTATCTCTTAAAAAACCAACAGTAATCACCTATCATGGCTGGACACATCGTCCTTGATACCGGATTTCGATTGTCCTGATATCTTTATGGAACCTTTCACCTTCCTCGTCATCAACCTAACCTAACCCAAGTCCTCAGGAGAAAACTTAAAATGTGAATAAAGACAGTGAATTTTTAATGACAAGCGATTAGTAGCAGTCTAAAACTTCATTAACTAAATAGGCCCTCAATACGCTAACAAATAAGTTTCAAACTCTTTTGTGATCTGTTTCATAGAAAATATTTATTCCCAGGGCTCCAACTGGACTTAAAGGAGTCAACAAAAAGGGAAGACCTTGGTTTTTGTAGTTTGACTGTAAAGGGATGCATGTGAGACGATTCTCGTGTCTCCCTGGTAGGAATGCCTAAGGAAGACATAATGTATGATAATTCATCAGAACAGAATTTGTAGCAGTATCTTTAAAACAGAAACAGAGTGGCATAATTCGACGATACTCAGTGTAATGAAGAAATTATTTTCGAGCTTGGAAAAAAAAGGTAGTAAGGTGACCATTTCAGCGAAGAAAAGTGGTACGAGCTGGGCTAAAGGAATTATTAGCTTAAAACATTTGATTATTCATTTGAATGGTGCGGGTATTAAGAGACAATTTGTGAGAGAGTAAACATGATTGGATCTTACTGGCGTTAACTAGACAAGGTCCCTTGCTTCCCATTTTAAGATTTTAGTGATATTCTCGGTTATGGATAAAGCCATTACTCTAGGTCTATCAGCAATTTCAGTCCTGGAAACAAGTTTGTATGTTATGTACTATTCTCAGTTTCGCTGTGAATAGTACAGAAAATGAAGAATAATAGAAAGCACAGCATTGATAGGCAGAGGGAATAGGTTAGGTGCTAACACTGAAACCTGGCCCCCTAGGAGTTTAATTTTGTGAAATTTAGATGAATGGTCATCAACAACGACAGAAATACTTCTAATGGAAATGAAACTAGCAATCCAAGTACAAAGTTTTTGGGGAAGACCATAGGCATAAAATTTATTAAGAAATGCGTCATGCTAGACTTGATCAAACGCGTTGGATATGCCGAGGGCAATAACTTGTGCTTCTTCATTTAATTCGATCGACTTAGTTATGGGTTACGATGGTAAGAAAATCTGCTGTAGACTTTGTGTGGCGGAAGCATTATTACGTGACATGGGTTAGTTTATAACTTTCAAGGAGATTTTAAAGAACAATATTGATATACTCCTTTTTGAGAACAGGTTGTATATGAGCAGATGTTCAGCTTTTCTTCAGACACTTGGAATAACCTACTAAGGTTGGGGACCAGCTCAGATGTGCACTGTGGCCAAAATACCATTAAACCCAAAGAGCATTTTGGTCTTAAATTTTTTGAGAATTCTTCGTATCTTTTTAACTTTTTAATGTAACTTCGAGCATATAGCAAAGCGGGTACTGATGAAAGGGGGAAGTGAAGAGGAAGGATTTAGGAAGTAGAATTTGTAACGTATTTTTTTTGTAAAAACTCATCTTTTGCTTTTGAAGTGCAGATTATTTCATCAGCAGATGTTAAGAGTGGAAAGGAGCTTTTGCAGATGTTTTTGGAAGCAGCCAAAGACCGGCTGTCGTTTTGGCAAGATTTGTAAAGGCATTTTTGGCGTCGAAAATTATGAGACTCTTATGATTTTGTGCTTCGCTTTTAGCCTGTAGATTTTTTTAAGTAGGGTTTTTGAGGAAATTGTACGTATTTTCTCTAATACGGCATTCTCGCATGTTTGCGATAAAAAAAATTACGTAAAAATATTTTCATTGGGTTTTAATTTACTTTGGTAAAATAATCGACTTAGATCGTGATTTTGATATTGGTAAAATGCTGCAAAAGAAACAATGATAGCATTGTTTCTACATAATGAAAATAAGAAAATAGAATACATCCCCGAGAAAATTTATTTTGAAACATTTCTCAAAATTATCTGCTGTTTTTAAGCTTTCTACATTATGGAGCCACTATTCTCTTCTCTTCTCTGTTGCAGCAATTGTTTAATGAGCCAAAGTGGAGATATATACAATGTTTCTGAATGTAAAAGTTACATGTTTCATTAGTATCACCGAGAAAAGAATTGACAACATGTTAACATATTGAATATTTATCTATTTTTAGTAAAATAATAATCCCCAATATACCAGTACAATCAGTTTAATGCCTAAAAAAATTACCGAATTTCTGGGGTCTTTCTTTTGCAAGAAATACACTGGGCAATATTTTCGGCGCAACATTGGCTGATTCAGGAGGTGATACGGTAGAAGGATATGCAAAACATTCTTTGCAAAATAAGAATGAAATCGCTTTTAGAATTTTAGTTGAAAAAGAAGCTACAGGGGCAGTAAAGAAAATGAAGGTTAAAGATTCACCTAAAACAACCAAACGTTTATAATTAAAATGACATCAATCTTCACTCTTATTTAAACCGATAGGGAAGGATCAAATTTTGGCAATTTTTAAAGAAGTGTTGAATATGCAACTTTCTTATTTAGGTACCTGTGTTTTAATATTAATTTGTTTTTTGTAGTTTTTTTTAAATATCTATATTTTAAACACTAATACGTAAAAGTATGTCATTTCAGAAAGCAATTGATAATCAAAATTACAAAACGTAAAACGTCTGTATAAAAAGTAATTTTAAAAAGTTTGACATTTGACTAACGTTTAAAGAAACCCCGATATTGGGATATTTGGCTTCATGATTCTTGTAGCGTCATTCAGCAAACTATGAACAAAGTCGACACACTTTCGTTGAGAAGCCTAGTAGCTCAGTGATAACATGCTCTAGTTGCACTGCAAAAGATTTGTGTTTTAACCCCGATTCGGGCGGTGACTTTTCTATTTTTTTTTTATCTTATAATTTTTTCAATAATGTAGTTGGGTTTTAAAAAGTGGATTACCTTTTGTACAGCCCTGGTTAAGCCTTTTTTTAAGTGATGTACGAAAGTCTATCTACACACTGTCCCGGATAAGAAAGAGCTCTACAGGAATCTCGTAAACTAGCAGAGATGCAGAGATGTTTAAATTAGAAAAAAGTTGCGCTCCACTGAACTCTGCAAGATGACGTTTTCAGATTTGGAACATTCCGAGTACTTCCGAAGAAATTAAGAAAAAACGGGAAACTCGCGATTTCGTTTTTATTTTTTTCTGGTTCTATTTTCAAAAATATTGGAAAACAAATTTTACATTTTTATTGTCACTTTTTCTCCTCTACAAGATGTCATCATTGGATTTTGAATCCGACGTTTCGTTTCCTCACAACCACCATCAACTTTATTTATTTAAATAGTCGAAAAAAGTGGTTGTGTGCCTAATAAGCTCTATTTTTAATTCTAAATTAAATGACATATCGCACTTTGCATTTATTCGACGTTTCGGACTCAAAAAACCATCATCAGTGATATTCGATGATGATTCCGCAAAAACGAAACGCCGGAACAAAAATCTGATTAGTTTATCTTGTGGAGAAGAAAAAGTTGCTATGGTAACGCAAAATTTATTTTCATCTAGCTCTTACCGTAGACTTTAAAAAAATGAATAATTATTTTATTTGTGTTGGTATCTGGTGTGATAATAGTATTTAAAGCGATAATATGAATAACATTTTCGAGAAGAAAAAGTTGCTATGGAAACAAGAAATTTATTTTTATCTATCTGTTTGGGTTCAATTAATAACAATACATATTTGGTTTGCTCCAGTATATACAAAATAATTTCCAATTATTCATATGCGGCTTTGAAATTCAAGAATATTTGCAATTGTTTGGCTTGGTTACTATGAATATCTTGGATATCTGTCACTTCTGCATTCTTGTTAGTATCTGAGTACTTATTTTTTAAAATATTGTAAAGATGGCACATTATTCCAATGAAGTTAAATTTGATATGATTACACGTTACATTGAAAGTCGTTATCTTCAAAAATACCCCGAACGGCGTCAACCAGACCGATCCATTTTCAAAAGGTTAGTGACAAACTTAAAAGAACATGGCGCTTTTGAAAACCCAGTGCGTCATCCTAAAAAATCGCAAAACCCTGAACAACTAATGCGAGTTTTGCTTGCTGTAGAAGATGATAATATAGGACTCCGTACCAACGAGAAAGAGCAAGAAGTGCCAAAAATCATTGGACATAGAATCCTGCGTAAAGAGAAATACCATCCTTATAAATACCGTATTTGCCATGCTTTACATCCTGGAGATGAAGAAGAACGTAGAACTACTTTCTGTGAGTGGTTCACATGAAAATGCGATGAAAATCCCCAATTTCCCCACCAGATTCTTTGGACCGATGAAACTTATTTATCTAACAATGGTTTATATAATAGAAAAAATAGACATTATTGGTCAACAAAAAATAAAAACAGATTCCGCACATCCAAACACCAGAATCGGTTTGGAATAAATGTTTGGTGTGGTATTTTGGGAAACCGCATCATTGGACCATTATTTTTTTAAGGAACCCTCAATCCGAAAGGTATGGTCAGTTCCTAAGAAACGAAATTGAAGAGGCACTGGATGACTTGCCTTTAAACCTATCCCATAACATGTGGTTCCAACAAGATGAGGCTCCCCCTCACAATTCAAGACTAAACATGGGGTATTTAAGAAATCGATTCGGAAATATTTTAATTGCTAGTCGTGGTCCAATTAGCTGGCCTCCTCGGTCACCAGATCTTACACCGCTGGATTTTTTCCTTTGGGGGTATCTGAAAAATGACGTTTATTGGCAAACATTTCAAGATATTCAAAACTTAAAAGACGCAGTAGTAGAATCCATCCGAAAAATAACACCGGAAATGCTAGAAAATGTAATGAACGAAATTGTTCCTATTTATGTTTAGAAAATGAGGGAGGCATTTTTTAAAATAAGAAAAATGGTTGTATTTAGTTAATAATAAGTTTTTATGTAAATTAATACTAATACAATGCTTCACATCTAAATTAGATAAGTTCATAAATTTGTTATTATTTTGAAGGTTAAGTTTTTAGAACTTTATTATTGTATTAACATTATTAATAATAATTGTTGTTGATGTAAATTGCTTTAATAAAAAAAACAACTTTATTCTTATTACCTGATACCAACACAAATAAAATAATTATTCATTTCTACGGTAAGAACTAGATCAAAATAAATTTCACGTTACTATAGCAACTTTTTCTTCTCGTCAAGATAAACTAATCAGATTTTTGTTTCTGAGTTTCGTTTTTGCGAAATCATCATCGAGTATCACTGATGATGGTTTTTTGAGTCCAAAACGTCGAATAAATGCAAAGTGTGATATGTCATTGAATCTAGAATTAAAAATAGAGCTTATTAAGCCCACAACAATTTTTTTCGACTATTTCAAAAAATAAAGTTGATGGTGGTTGTGAAAAAACGAAACGTCGGATTTGAAATCCAATGATGCCATCTTGTAGAGGAGAAAAAGTAACAATGAAAATGCAAAGTTTGTTTTCCAATATTTTTGAAAATAGAACCAGAAAAAAATAAAAACGAAATCGCAAGTTTTCGGTTTTTTCTTAATTTCTTCGGAAGTACTCGGAATGTTCCAAATCTGAGAACGTCATCTTGCAGAGTTCAGTGGAGCGCAACTTTTTTCTAATTTAAATATCTCTGCATCTCTGCTAGTTTACGAGATTCCTGTAGAGTTCATTCTTATCGGGGACACCCTGTATATTAAAACAAGGAAAAAGAGTTTTTTAGTTTTTTTTAATCAAACCTAGCTGTTAAGTAGATCCGTCTTGCTAGATTAGTAACAAGTTTGTCAATAAAACCGTCATTACAGCCCTAATAAATAATAAAAATTGACACAAGTCAAGAAGTATTTGAATATCCGGGTACCTCTAGACACGAGTTGACATTAGTGACAATGTACATGTAAATAAATCAAAACTTTTTCTTACCTTGTATTGCTCTTAATACTATCACACCAATGGACCCACCTAGTGTTGCTGACAATGGCACGAACATAAAAGCAACCGTACTGAGAAAAAATGTCGATAGCAATATATATTTAAATCCATGAGTTTTTGATATGTATCCAGCTAGTATTTGCAGGACGATGTAACCAAAGAAGAAAGAAGATAGAACTACGCTGGTATTGGTCCATTTGAAAGTCTATAAAATATATAAGTTTGTAGTGCATTTAATTACTTCCCCATACAATAGTCGATATATTGTATTATTAATACACTATTTAAGAATATAGGAAAGGTATTGGAATACCAAAAATTTTCGAAAAATATAATCATATTTTCAGTAGCGCGGAAAAGTTACTTTTCCGCATTACCTTTCCGCACTTTTAAATTTATATAAAATTAGAAATTAGGTTCCGTCGATATTAGTAAATATATTATATTTCGTTATGCCCGTAAAAGCCAAATTTTTAACAGAAGTATTTTGTCAGTGTCTTTAAACTGTGAAACATTTTTTTCGAAATAGTTGATGTACAGTAAAACTTATGGCACGAACGGGGCTCGAATCCGAATATGTACAGGGTGGCACGTTTACTATGGGACGATACTGTATCTCAGGACCTGTAAGAGATAGCAAAACATATTAAATATAAAAGTTTTGGATTCATTTAAACCTTTAAAATATTATATTTTTATATAAACAGGGTATTTAGTTTTCGTGGTCAAGTGTCAACTTCCTTATTTTAAATGAAACACCCTATATATTATCGTATTTTTGAATTTCTCGAAAAATTCTAGATTTATTTCAAAACTAATAGTTTTCGAAATATTGGCAATTAAACATTTTTCTATTGAATCTTCTGAGTTTTGTTATTAGTTGGCCATGAAGGCGGAGCGCGGCGAAGAAAGAAAAAGTTGAACACAACAGAAATGTCACAATTTGACTTCATGTGAGTTTGGAAATCAATGTTCGGCAGTTTTTTTTTCCGCCTAACCAGTCACACTTTACTTTTACAATTATTTTGCTTTATTTTTATTAATATGCTAAGGTTATACAATGTATACCCCAGAAGAAAGAGCCAATATGCTAAAATGTTATTTATCGAGCAATAATAGCCCAGTGCTCGCGCTAAGAAATTATGTTACCAAATTCCCTGTAAGACGACATCCAGAAGAAAAGACGTTTTTTAGAGTTTACCAGTATTTTCGTAGAAATCAAACTTTGTTGCAGAAAAAAACAAAGGGTTCGTTATGTTTTGAACAATGAAAATCAACTTGACATCTTACAGCATTTTGAGAAATCTCCTGAAACCTCCACCCGACTAGGATTTAAAAAAAAACTACTATTCAAACTTGTTTAGAACTGAATGAATGGAAGCCATATCAACGTTTGTCAGTTCGAAGTTTAATAGAAGAAGATTATAACAGAAGGTTAAAGTTTTGTGATGTTTTAATGAATAGACATTTTTCTGCAAATATTTTTCGTAATATTGTTTGGGCGGATGAATCTATATTTATTACTGCAGCTAAAGCGTATAATAGAAAAAACTTGCATTACTGGAGCAATAAAAATGAAAAGAAAATAATAGAGACGAAAACGCAAGAGGGAAAATCGGTAAAGGTTTTACGACGAAAATTTTAAATCTGCAAGATATTTTCAACTACTAAGCAACTATATTCAGCAGGTTATCGAAAGACAAGTGCCGCAACTAGAATTGCCATATTTAATATGGCAACAGGATGTGCTCCTTACTATAAGAGTCAAAAAATCCAACAACTTCCAAATCGTTACCAATACTGGGTTGGGGAAAACGGCAATCTTGCATGGCCACCTAGTAGTCCAGACTTCACACCTATGGACTATTTCTTATAAGGTAGTATAAAGAAATTGTATATAAGCAAAAACCAACAATGGTAAATGAAGTGCGTCACAGGTGCTAATTTCCTTAATGAAGGCCATTTTGTGCGAAATAGTGGACAAAACTTACTGCAAAAGTTTTTAGGGTTAATTGTTGTCTTGTCTTGGTATGCATTAGTTTCGATTGTTTAATAATAAAACATTGTTCTCGTTATCTTTATGAGCGTTTTCCTAAAAAAAAAATGGAAAACAAAATCATAAACAATAATAAATAAAAAATAAATAAAGAAGAACTAGTGCTTCAATGGTGCCAAAATGTTTAAAATATTCCATTATTCGTTTGACGTGCTGTTTTCTGTTTATCTGGATATCTATCAGCAAATAATATCTGCCATTTTCTTAATAAATTTTGTTACATTCCCTACAGATAATAAACAAATTTATATAATCTTCGTGTTGATAACTTGTTGGTCCCAGCACGATAATTATCAATAATAGTTGTGTAGATGTCAAACGTCAAGAAATATTTAGTGTCATTTCTATAGTGCTCGACTGTATTATTTTTTTTCGCCACACCTCGCCTTCATGGCTAACTAATAATAATAATTAAAAGCCGTAGGTGTAGCATTTTTACAACACAAAAATGTTTAATTGCAAATATTTTGAAAACTACATCTTTGGAGTAGACAACCTCATACAAAATTACCCTTATTTTTAATGCCAAATAAGATAAAATTATTAAAATAAGGGGTTTCTATTTGAATAAAAAAAATGAGTTTTAACGATTTTTTCAATTAAATTTTTAATGTTAGTTCTTGGTCACCCTGTATTTATTACAAAAATATCAACACGAACCAATTCAGAAGGTCCTCTTCCACAAGGAAAACAACCTTAAATAAATAATAAAGGCTTTCAATAGGCGAAATTGATAGTTATATTTAGACCTGCAAACGTCATTTTGACATTAAATTGAAAATATGTCAAAAACGGTGTTAGACTTAGGTATAAAATCTATATAGAATGTTTCTAGGAATTCAAAAATGCTATAATATAAG
The DNA here is from genome assembly GCA_030620095.1 of Kuschelorhynchus macadamiae. Lineage (NCBI taxonomy): Eukaryota > Metazoa > Arthropoda > Insecta > Coleoptera > Curculionidae > Kuschelorhynchus > Kuschelorhynchus macadamiae. Next base: position 433,532 of record JAUTXW010002971.1, read on the forward strand.
GGATGTTTTATTTAAAACAAGGAAGTTGCTACTTGATCACAAAAAAAACATCCTGTATATACAAAGATATGATATTTCAAGTCTCAATGAATCCAAAAAGTTCCTGTATTTAACATTTTTTGTTCTCTTACGAGTTCTGAGATAAGGTATCATCCCATAATAAACGGCCCACCTTGTACAAGTTCTAACGAACTGCTTATTAATGGTAATACCGCAATTGATTAAAACAATGGGCTAGAGATCTAGAGTTGCAGGTTCGATCCCCGCTAGTACCATACATTTTACTGTTGATTAAACAATTCTGAAAAATTATATTACAGTTAAAAAAAAATTAATATAATACTTCTGGTAAACATTTTATCAAGTCTGACATGAGGCAGTTTTAAACAAATTTCGTTACTATGCTCTTCAAAACTTTGTCCTAGGTTTGCCAGTTTTCTTTCCAACAGAAGTATTTTTGTAGTGATTGATGGTAATTCATGTCACGCAGGCATTTCACATTGGCACCTACCCTATTCCTCCCGTATATCAATGACCTGCTCTCTTCTATCAGCAACCCAATTTACAGCTATGCTGATGACAGTACACTCCACTCCAATCCAATTTCCCAAACCTGATTCCAAGACTGAATTGATAATAGACCTAGTTATGACTTTATCCCTAACTAAGGATCTCATTAAAATAGTATAATCATGGTTACTATCTCCAAATACCCATACCAATCGAATGAGTAATCAAGTGCTTGAATCCAGAGATTCCTTGTATGGTTGGTGTCACTTTTGAAAAAGATCTTTGCTGGCATGATCGTATAACCCCAATTGCCACAGCAGCCTCGAAGAAAATGGAAAATGGAAATGGGTTTCCTTTTCCGGGTTTGAAAATACTTTCCTTCTACCAACTTGTATATTCTTTCCACTTTGCATATATGAAGTGCAGCAGGCCGTTTATTCTCTACCATCCTTGACTTTATCTAAAGAACAGTTATTAGTCATTCTTGCCGGGAGGACACGAGTATCGACTTACATGAATCATTTCACCCTCCAACTTCAGACCAAGGACCTTTCACTTTTTCGCTCCTTTAGTGTCCCGATTACGGAATGTGTTAGCAGCAAAGGCATTTCCGTCTTTTCCTAATATGCAAATCTTTAAATCCCGCGTCTATAAACTTTCCTTTTTCTCACTTAAAGCAACCACGGTACCTAGTACTTAGGATCTCGTGCTCTGCTCTTAGATAAAAAAATATAACACAAACATTCTGGAAGGGTAAGGAACTACAACATACTAAATGCAGGATTTGACTGAAACCACTTTTTCGCTAAATTAATGCGTGTTCCTTTAAATTTGAAAATTGACAATGGTTACCAACGTCAAAAACGAAAACAAAATAAATATTCAATTAAAAATTACGATTTTAGCAATTATTGTGCTAAAAATATCGATATAAATTGAAAATAAGTACCGTATCAATATTTTGGTTGTGTATTTAATCATTTCACTAAAAAAAATTACTAGATTAATTTGAGGAGAAGGTAAAAAACTATGAGCACAACATTGCGAATTTTGATGATGGATAACTCGAAAACGAAATGATTCCGAAAAAAATTGACTTCAAACTAGTGATTAGCGCCACAAAGATGACCGTAAAGTGAACATTTACGTTTTTAGTTTTTTATTACACTTTATAGAAGATAAGTTTTCTGTAAAAATCTATTAATAAAATTCGAAAAAGGTTTTGTTAAATGATAGCGTAATAAAATACTTACGGGTATGTCCGGATTTGAAGACGTTGAATTATCAGTCATTGCAACTATAGCTACGGAAAGGTTTGTTCTCATTGCAATACCAAGTGTAAGACATAAAAAAATAAGCACAATTTGAACATGTCGGTACCCAAGTCCGGCTTTTTGAGGTGGTGGTGGATCGAAGTCGGAATATCTTCTTTCAGGCATAAACTTTCGTTCTTCAAAAAGTGTTAATTCACTTCAATTTTACATCAAATACTATTAAACGAAGCTGACTGAAATGCATTACAAATACCAGTGAACTTCTTAGTGGGTTACATTAATTACAAACTGTTGTAAATAACCACTTTTCTTGGAAAAAATTACGTCAAAATTTGAATTCTTAACGTCAACCAAAACATCAAAAACATAACCTTAAAACATCAACTTTTCAAACGTAATGCCAACTTAGCCTTAGGCTGATCTCCCACAGGACGATAGCGGCACAGTTTGTTGCAGGGGAATTTCCCCTCAGGAGTAAAAAAAAATTATTTGCCCGCTGGCAAATAATTAATGAAAAAAATATTAAGCAATCAGGCAAAGTAGAACTAAAAAATGTTGGCATATTTTTTGTAATTCTATTTTGCGCTTGTCTTCTGTAAAGTTCAGACATAGAGAATAGTATATTCTATATTTTTGCTACGACTCTAAAAATGATTACTAGTATATGATAAATGTCGCTAGTAGTATACAGAGTGTTAATTAATGTCGTGGACATATTTCAGGGGGTGCTAGTACTCGACAAAATAGCACAGAAATGCCAATATATACATACGTATACTTCAAATTAAATAACTATTAATACATATACTTAATCGCATTTAATTTTCCTGCAAAATTTAAAGTCAATTTAATAAGATTTTTTAATATTGCTTTAAAAAAAATATTTGGCTGTCATTTTATTCCGCCATCTTGAATTCGTACCATAACTTCACCAGTTTATTTTTATATTACACAAAATTTGAAATTAATTTGAAGTAGTTCCTTCAGGTCGATTTTTTTAAATATTTTATTAGGCCAAAATATTACCAGGTCATTCCGGTGATAGAACTTGAGTTTTGTGCAAAATTTGAGCAAATTGGATAATTAGATTTCTAGAAATACTTTTTTAAAGTTTACCAAAATATTGCCAGGTCATTCCCATATGACGGTTAATTTTTGACTAGAAAATGTCATTATGACGAGTAGTTTTTAAGCTATGCCACGAACTGATAGACAGACAGACAAACCGACAGACGGACCGACGGAATTGATAAAACACATTTTTTAGCATTTAGGGACGCTAAATCCTAAAAATATGTAAAACCTGAGAGGGTGATTTTTTCCACGATTACAATTATTTTATTTTTCTGTCGTTACCATTCACTTTTACTAATTCAACTCTATATAACAATTATGTATAGCACACAATTTGATATCAATCCATTAAGTAGTTTTTCAGGCAAACATTTTTAAATAATATATTAAGCCGCCATTTTGTTCTACCACCTTGGATTCGTATTAACATTTTACCAGTTGATTCGTACATAATACTTGATTTTTGTGCAGAATTTGAGATAAAGTGGACAAGCAGTTTTTTAGTAATATTTTTTTTAACAAATCACTAAGCATGTTATTTTGCAATATTTAATTTTTTTTGAATTTTGGTCAATATTTGAAATCAACTGGGTAAGTAGTTTTTTGTTTTGAGCCTAGGCACCTTGAAATATAAAGATCTGAAAAAATCTCGAACAGTAATTTTTTCACGATTACAATACTTTCCTTTTATTAGGGAAGCAAAAAAAATAGGTATACAAAAAGTATAAAAATCGTATATATAAAAAAATATGTATTTTATATAAATTATCTAATTCTACAGATGAACACATACATAACAATTTAAATAACAAAAACGTTTTTTTTTCAGATCTTTTAATAAGCAGTCACACTTATGACCGATTGTCGTTTTATTTTTTCCATTTTTACTTCCGCTTCAGTTGCAGGACCATCCCAAGGTTGCCTGGTTGCTGAGGCAAAAAAGGCGTAAAATGTGGAACAAACAAAATACAGAGCGGCTGCCACCACGAAAACTATCCTCCATTGTGTAGCGTCGTCCTAAAAGTAAAGGAGTACATGAGTAAATAAATAGAAATTTAATTTAATAAATATATAATAAGAATATGTAAGAATAAAGTTAAATTCAGGAATTTCCTTTTATTTATTACAAATGCATCTCTCTTTAACTTAATTCTTATAGATATAAAAGTTAAATACAAATCTTGGGTCTTGTTGAAAGTAAGTATTTCAGATTTCGTTTAAAATTTGGAATTTTAAACGAAAGCCTACGTCGTATAATACATATTAAAAAATACAATTTGCGGATGAACCACTTTTAAACAAGTGAAAAATTAAAACCTGGTCAAATTTTCTTCAATTTTCAAAACATTGCGGTGCAAAAAATATTTAATATAGCATCAGAAATAAAAGGATGTTTACAGTATTGCCGAGCATCTTACATTTCTTGACTTCTGATATAAAGCTTTTAAACTTAATTGCCTTCGGCGCTTAACCTGGTGTTAACCCGCTATCGATTTACTTACTGCCTCTACGTTGTCAGTGATTGAGCTGTACCGCTTTTTACAAAATCATGGTTCTTGAGATTAGACTGTGTCAAAATGGAATAATTTTCCGACGTTTCGCCTTCGATTAGATGAGGCATCTTCAGGGATCTTTCCTTCACGAGATCGGAACACTGAAGTCGAATCTATGGGCTACGGAAAGCACGGCGATAAAAACAATAAACTACAATACAGACATTTTGGTCCTCTCAGCTGACAAGGGAACGGTTAACCAACCTTATAAACGAATCCAACCTACTAGCAGAGGAGAAGAAGATGTTAAGACCAAGTAGCTCAACGACCTCGCGCTTCTACGGACTACCTAAAATATACAAGGTTAATGTTCTACACTTCGAGCTATCGTCAGTGCACTGGGATCTCCCACTTAAAAAATTTCAAATATTCTTAACAATTTTACAAGGAAGACACATTCATTAGAAACTCTACTCATTTTGTAGAAAAACTGAAATCAATCCAGTTAGGTCCCAAAGATATCTTAGTCAGTTTCAACATAGAATCGCTATTTACAAATGTGCCTATAAATGATTAAATTTCCATGATATCAGACTTATTTTAGCATAATAATATTGACCACTCACTTTTAGATCTGATTGAAGCATGTCTCACATCAACTTATTTTGTGTTTCAAGGAACTTTTTATGAACAAACTCAGGAGCAGCCATGTGATCTCCGTTGTCACCAGTGGTAGTCTATATCTTCATGGAAGCATTTGAGGAGAGAGCCTTGGAGCTAATTTAATTAAGCTTCATTAAAACCAAAATCATGGTTCAGATATATAGACGACACTTTTGTAATATGGCCGCATAGTCCAGGAATGGTCTTGATCATTTGAATTAACAACATGCTAATATAAAATTTACAGTGGAAATTGAATCAAAAGGCATAATTTCCTCTCTAGATGTTATTGTACAAAGGAAAGGAGATGGTTATTTAGGACACTCTATTTATAGAAAACCAAGGCATACGAACAGGAATCTAAATGTAAATTCCCATCATCATCCAACTCAAAAGTAATCAGTTAGTAATTCATTGGTTTACGGAGCCCTCGCTATTTGTGACCAAGAATGTTTACAATCGAAGACAGAGAAGCTGACTCAAGGTTTAAGAGGAAATAGATATTGCACTGAGGATATTAAATGGTCAATTAGAAAATATAATAATCCTACTTCACGAAATAATACTAATAAGGAATTAACGATAAGAACAGTAGTTCTTCCATTTATACATGGAACCACAGACATGATTACAGGGTTAATTCGCTGGTTCAACATACGTACATTCTTCAACACATACAAGAAAAATGGACAATGTTTGCGATCACCAAAGGACATTATTCGTTTCTAAAGAAGTATATACAATTCCTTGTTCCTGTGGTGATGTCCATATTGGAGAAACTGGACGATCCATATCGACTGGGCTTAAGGAACATGAACGATGTATCAGAAAGAAACAAATTGTACAATCTGCTTTATCTGAACACCGACATTCCATTAGACATGTCAAAAATGTAAAATAAATCAAAGTTCTTGCATCGGTTTCGGTATTCTATAAACGGAAAATTAGAGAATGTATTGAAATGTATATAGGCATGCTAACAATTTTAATATAGATGCGAGGTTCAATGTACATCATACGTGGAAAACGGTCGTTACGCCAAGTAACGGTTCGGTAAACACAGGTCGACTACAAATAGCCGGCCTGGGTCTCTCAAAGCTCATTTAGTGTTCCGATCTGATGACGTAAGGATCCCTGAAGATGTCTCGTGTAATCGAAGGCGAAACGTCGGAAAGTGATTTCATTATGACACAGTATAAACCCAAGAACCATTATTTCTTAATTGAGAATAGCCATGAAATTTTTCGTTCTCTGTATCGTTTTTTGTGTTATGAGTTTAATGAGAATGCCTTCGTCGCCTAAGTGGTGCTAACCCGGTACCGATTTACCTAGTGTATCAACGTTGCTAGCCTCCGCATTGCCAGCTCCATTGGTTATCTTAAAACAATACGGGTGTTTTATGTTATGGCTGTAATGATATGATGCTTTCGAATCCTAACTTAGTGCTAACCCTTTACTGTTTCACCTTGTGATTCAGGTGACAACGTTTCAACTATATAACAAAACCTTTTAATAACCGTACATTTATTCAAAGATCAAAATATTATTAACAACCCTAATAAACAGTAATCAATTTTACACTGACTATTCCACTCTATTGTTTTACAATGGCAAAATGACATAGCAACGACCTGTTTACTACTGCCAAAACTCATACTTGGAAAAAAATTCTCCCTACCTGGACAAAATCAACGAGATGGTTTATTAGCGACAAAATTTTGCTGGGTTAAACTAAAAAATTGCTCTTGTTTTGACAAGTGTCACCTATTCAATATTGTAAATAATAAATAAAATTATTTTCATGGATATTAAAAAAAAAGTTGTTATTTCTTTTGATTTCACTGTTTTATTTGATACTATATATGGTAAGACATTGTTCTCGTGAAAGAGTCATCTTGAATATCACGGGAGAAAAAATTTTGAGGGTAAAATTTTCCTCTTGTATATTCAAATTTGTTGGTTTTTGGTAATTTCGCTCATGATATTTTTCAAAGCCACTCGCCTGATGGCTAATGTCATTCGCGAAATTACCAAGCAACAATCTTTCATAAATAATCGGAAAATTTTGCCGACAAAATTTTCTCTTTTGTGGTATTATTTATGACAAAACAGAATTACGCTTGACAACATGCTTCTAGAATTCGAGGAAATAGCCGATTAATCATGAAATGTCAAATATCAATTAATTTCTCGTTTGAGAATTTTTTAGTTGGATAACCAACATATTTTGTTAATACATTTTTAACATCAGTGCTTTAAAGACGTAAAAATAGTACATTATATAATAATCTACTTTAATTATCTATTCTGCATGCCTTTGTAGCATAATTAAAGTAACAGTAGGCATTTATAACCATAGATTGCCTTACACAGTTATAACTACATACAATGCTTTTTTTGCAAAAAACTGGTTCGTACACAAATTGTTTTGCTATAATGTATTTATTTCGAGGTAAGGTCTACAGTGAATAAAAAAAATGGAAATACCTAATCTCTACAAGAGCCCAAATCTGTATTTAAACTGTGCAATTGTACAGGTATAAGGTGTTTTACTTTTTTGAAATAATATAGATTCCATAATTGGCACCAACATGATTTTTGACAGTAGCCAACAATAAATTACTTACATTTTGCTTCACAACAAATTGCACCAGTAACGGAGATAAAATAGCAATCGTTTGACTCGTGGCGTTGCTTATACCCTGCATGATTCCAGAAAAGCGTGGAGATAAATCAACGTGGTTTACAGAGTACCCAACCAGTGTTGAAGAATAAGCGGCATTTCCGAATGCTAGCAGTAAAACTGCTGAGGTTTGAGTTGTTGCCTCGTAGCCTAATAGCATGAGACAAACTACAAGTCCATAGGAACCTAAAAAAGGAGAATTTATTTTAGACATATAAAAGAATGCAGGGACAGGACAATAAATGTCAATCATTATACACATTTTGATACAAAACGCATTGATTTGTTTTGGCTAAAGGCATAAGTAGTCTACTAGGCTTATGTAATATTTATTATTAAATACTGAAATCGGTCTATTATTATTATTATTATTACAGTCAACGATCCAACAAACCAACATAGAGAGGATACGTGAAACGACGTACTGAAAAAAATTCCCACGTGATAGAGGGAAGTAAACAAATAATGGTAATCGTTTCAATGGCGTGCACAAAAAGGGTTTAAAAAAGAAAAGAATATCTAATCTAAGTTATTTGGATCGATATATTGGAAATTGTCATGTTATTAAACTAAAAATATTTAAGTGCTACTTGCTAATGTATTTACTACGCAAGAACTGGTATATTACTTTTTTGCATCATAGTGTCGTGGATGGAAAAATAAAACGAATGTTTTTCTAAATACCTAAGTTCTATCCAATTTGCACTCATTAAAATCCAATATGACCATTAATTTTTTTTATTACCATTTTTATTATAAAAGGTTTTAGTTCAGTGAAAAAGAGTATTAGTTAGTTCTCAGGAACGAATTGTGGCGCACAGAGGTATGGCTGTCAATATAATGTCTTGCTAATTTTATTGAAATTTAGAACACAGTGGTCCAAGGTCAGGTAAGGTATGGCAGATTGAAATATGGCGGTCAAAACATATTTTTCTTCTGAAGCTTTCGGCATGATTGTCTTTAAGGTTATCAAATGAACATATAATTTTAATTGCCAAAAATAAAGTTTGAACAGCAATAATAATCTGTATAGTTTAAACAATTATAATATTATTTATATTTACGTATTTTCCACCAAACGAAATGAAAATGTGTGTATAAATATACAGAAAAGCTGTTACTATAATAACTAATGTGATTATTTTTGGGTTATTAATAAAGTCTCATTGCTTATCGCGTCACAGGAAGAAGCTTCGCTGTACCGGAGTTAGTAAGGAATATATTACGAAAACTCCTAATATGACATGAAGAGGTTAATGGGTTACAGCACACTACACTACTCTACCGTAGTAAGCAATACATGGCTTTATATACCATGCATTGTATACTGCATTACAGAACAAGTTTAGCTGTACCGTAGTAATGAATGTATTTCCGCTTCCATGAGAGGGACACGAGGAAAACAATGGTGGATCTAAGTAAAGCTAAAAACAACTTTAGCAAAATTGGGATCATTAAAATTTTTAAATTTTTGCACGATATTGTGTAGTACACTGTATAACAAGCCGAGACAATTTTGATAAAAATCTCTTTCAACCCTGGCTTAAGTAATACAATAAACTATCTACAGATTTGCTTAATCTGTAACAAACACATTGGGTTTTAAAAACACTAGCAAATTTTTAAATATCCTCAGCAAATTATCAGTGGTTTAGTCTGTAACTAAGGTATCTAATTATTCATTTTATTACACCCTCGTCGCCGATTTTGATTGTTTTTATATACATCTGGATTTTGAGGTCCTGAGCACGAATTTGAAGTCAAATTTCATTTTTGAGTTATTCATCCTCAAAATTCATAGACATTCTAACCCTAATGTCCTCTTTGTTTTTTTTTTTTAATTGACTAGTCTCTAACCATGAAAGGAGCGTAGGGGAGCATTAGAAAAATCAGAATTATGTCGAAATCAAAGAAATTATGGGAAAACAAGATTACTAGTCTTTAACCATGAAAGGAGCGTAGGGGAGCATTAGAAAAATCAGAATTATGTCGAAATCAAAGAAATTATGGGAAAAGAAGATTATTAGTCGGCCGTCGAATTTTCCGGGAAAAACGAAAGCGACATTTTTTTTCTGACAAATTTGTCATCAGTCATTTTTACAGGTACTCAATGGAGCGAGAAAGAAAAAAAACGGACAGCGGATTCGTGTTCAGGGGGTGGTCAATACCCCTCACGGTACTTTTATGTTATTTTTTGACAATTTTTTCGCGCTTTTTTTTCTTACACGAAAAGACACTTTGAGAGTTTCGATTTTCGAAAAAAAAAAAACCGGGATCGGACGTGTTTAAAAATTATGGTTCGGGGGTGGCCGACTGAATTAAGGTCAGCTTTAGGTTAGGTTAGGATAGGTTTTCGAATTTTTTTATAATAACTAAAGTTAAATAGCTCGAAGAGACGAAACTTTTTTATTTGTAACTTTATGTTGGTTAAAATAGGTTTTCGAACTTTTTTATACTAATTAAAGTTAAATAACTTAAAAAAACGAAACTTTTTTTTTGTAATTTTTTTCTGTATCTGTAAAAATTATGGTTGGGCGTGACCAGCTGAGCCAAGATTAGCAAACGGAGCACGGTAACTGCAATGATGAAGATTAAAAATTTAATACGAAACATAAATATGAGAATATTAAGCGCGTAACCGATATCCTTCAAAAAAGAAGTTCCATATGCGCCCGCGTAGGCGGGCTGAACGACTGTTTGTTCTATAGGAAACTACAACAAACAACTATAAAAAATGAAACACAACTCCTCTCTTTTCTTGCCTTGTTTTAACTAAAAAAATAAGACATTGGGAACACACAAACAACCATACTTCAAACTTTTTGGACTAGTAATTTTTACTTCATGTGGGCATCTTTACATCACGAAAAACCATCGAGCCACAACTTTAGAGAAAAAATACGTTAATTGATTTAAATTACAGCAACTGATCGGTACTGTAACACAAACTAATTGTAGATATTTTGTTACATACATAAGGTGGATTGGTACCAGCAGGAGCGCAGAGGCACTAGGTGAACTGGTACTGGGTTAGAACTAGGTCAGGCGCCGTAGGCATCCTCAATAAAGCCCTAAGACAAAAGCCGATCAACATTAATTAACGGCCAAGTAAATTACTGGCGGAAGTCTAATATTCGGTATCGGCCCCCTTTAAGGATTTTAACGATGAAGCCTACGGCGCACAGTGGGGCAATTAAGCCAAAAAACGGAAAAAACCATATAGCTTGAGACTGGATAGTGGTATTAATTTCGAGTTGGTCTTATTTGTCTCAGAATGAAAAATTACATCGGATATTTACAAGAAAATAAACACAGCATGGTTCAAATGTACAGAGTGGTCATTTTATTAGGGGCCTATAACTTTTTTTAGAAACCACTGACTTCAGAAAAAAAAAGTTAATACAAGAGTTTTATGGTTTGAAATAAATTGTTTAAGTACTTGAGTTTTATTAATACAGGGTGTCCAAAAAGTGTTGCACAGACTTTTAAATGAGACATCCTGTATATTATTATACATTTCTTGATTTCTCCAAAAATTAAAGAATCACGTTTCGTGTATAGTATCTTTACATATTTTCACCTGTTTTTGAAATATTGACAGTTAAAAATCGGCCAATATCACTGGCTGCAAAACATGAACGGTTTAATATAGAGCGAAACAGATTGCACGTTTCTATCTTAACTTATATCATATTTTTATACTATAGGTACTACACTACTCAAAACAATTATCGCATATTTTCAAATCGGTACAAAGTTAGAAATCGCGTTATTTTGTAAATTTTGTTTAAATTCTGTGACACACCGTAAAATTCTTTGAAACATGATTCCTTATTCTATAAAAAATATTTAAATTCAAGATATTTATATCTGAAAATGAAATTTGGCAATTTGGGAAATATGCGATAATTGTTTTGAGTTTTATATTATGTCCTATACTTAAGTTCAAAAAACAATTGAAAATCGGTACTTTACTGAATTCATCTAATTAGAGTGATAAAACGATTAGGTCAAATAATAAAACGAATTTCACTTTCCTGTCTTGACTTTTTAAAAACTATCGAAATGAAGCAGTGATGTTGCCAAATTTGGTATTGTTAACTATACCACCTTATTTCGATAGGTCTTAAAAAGTTCGGATAGGGCTCTTAAAACTATTAAACTAATAACTCTAAAATTTCACTATTTACAGGGTAATGTTTTTTTTTTGGTTCGGGTCTTAAACTTGAAATAAAAGGGTCGGATGTTTCTAAAATTTTATGAAAAATGTCCTCATTTGTCTTTAGTCGGGAGTGTTTTCTTGAATGGTTTAATCTAAATATTTTATAGTCCTTATTGCGGCTTTCTTGGGCTTCTTCGGAAAGCGTACCGATGGGAAGAGCTGCAGAGGCTATAATTTCTGCACCGTGGATTAAAATTTTATGTAACGTCGAAGGCATGTAATACCAAGGGTAGAGACTAACTGCTAACTCGGCGGTCTCATTTGCGTAAGTTCCAAACTTATTTGGGTCAATATCATAGGTGCTGTTGATTACGTCAAGAATAACACCAAGACGCTGAATCAATGTTCTATCAATTTTTGTAATTTCAGATGTTAAATCTGGATTAGCAAAAAACCGGCGAGAAGTATTACCTGTAAACAAAATAATATCGGTAATTATAGGCAAATTAAACTAAATAAATTATGTATTAACAACCTGTATTTGATGAACCGTACCCCTGCTTCACAAAATCTACCCGGATTCCTAGTCTATTAAGAAATTCTTGTTGTATCCGCTTCTTCTCTGCCTCCTTAATAAGTGCTGTTGTTTTTGATGTTCTCCATTTTCCAAAACTTTGATTATAGGCGAGGTGGAGTATGTATTCCATGCATTTTATCCGAGCATGTAAAGGGGATAAACCTATTTTCAGAGCTTGTTCACTTGTCGACTTCTGTCGAATTTTTATTAGGTCGTTCATTTCTGAAGGACGAGCTTAGCAAATGAAACAATTGCTTGATGAGGAAGTTCCCGTTATAGCTTGGGCTACCTTTCCATCAAGCATAGAAAAAATCAAAACATGTTCGACCCTAATTACGATTCCGTCTAATTCTACTCTTGATGGTTGGAGGTTTGCATATTCCCTATCAACACTTTTCTTTTCAGCACGTGTCATTTTAAGGGTTTCTTTTTCGTAACGAAATCGTATTGCTCTGCAATATCTGGTCGATGACGGTCGAGGGTTTTGCCAAATAACATTGTTTTGATCTTCAGTTGATAACATTTTCAAAGGCACCATGGAAGTCATAAATAAATTAGAGTCAGACTTATTTTCATCTTCGGTTAAATAATTTTGGGAAAACTCATTCTGCCCAGAAGCTCCATCACAGCCCCACTTTGAAGTCAATACCAATTCTTGGCCATTCAATGTATCCAATTCTGTTTGATTTTTTGTTCTTAGTATTCTTTTTGCCGTATGATCTAATAAGTTTTGAAGTGGAACTTCAGCAGATGTGTCCGTAATATTAATGTTGTCAGGATAACATTCCTTCTTCGCCGTAGTAATTTTTTTATAACTAGGAAAAATATTACATCCTATATTTTTAGCAGCCTTCCTAATAACCTCGTGTTGGTATTTACTTAATTTAGCTTGAATAAATAAAGACAATGCTGTATCGTTACTAAAAGCTTGACCCGAGGCTTGACCTGTATTATTTACACTTGATAAGGTACTTGCTGCATTAATTAGATTCTGCGGATGTGTTGAGCGAAGATTTTGAATTTTTTGTCTCTTACTTCTTTTACCGCAATCATCGAAACTTTTTTTTGGCCTCCCTCCTTGATTAAAAAAAACCCCAGCATCTCCATCATCAGAAAAATTAATTGAAAACTCACCCTCCATCCAATTACTGAACTTTTTTCGGAACCTAGTTTTGTTTCGAGAGACCTCCTTAAACTTTTTGTAGAAATGTGGCAAGAAACGTTTTTGAAGTTGCTCGGACAGAATAGAAAAATGTGTGTCACTCAAGTGCCGAATGTTATCGCGAACATACCCTTGAATGTCTCCATTATCAAGAAGCACTTCACATAAGGTGCGATATGATATAGTAAGGGACTCCATAATGTCACTAAATCAATGTCACAAAGTATTGGCGGCGTTTTTATGACTCTCAACACTTTTATTACTCTAAACACTACTAGAATAAATATAATTAAATAACGAAGTAGATTTACCTTAATTTGACGTTTGTCAAAATATTTACACGTGAGCAGTCAACGAACGCCTACTTCGATTAAGACATTTACAGAGTCTACTTATGCAGAAAGTTCCTCATCAAGTTTAAATAATAAAGTCAAGCTTTAAGTAACGTGTCTTTATTTATCCAAGCTAAATTAAGTAAATATACCAATCCTATAAACCTAGATCTGGATACACTGAATGGCCACCAATTAGTAATAATGACTTTAAGGTGTTACTTAAGGGTGGAGAATCTGAAATCTCAAAATTATTTGACTAAAGATTAAAATAAATAATCTGACTTCTAATTATTAATTAATAACTTCCATGATGCCTTTACAAATATCATCAAGCCAAAGATCAAGGCAAAGTAATTTGGAAAAATCCTCGGACCTCATCTAGATACTTTAGAGCAGTAGAGACATGTTTTATTTTTTTCCATGCTTAATGAAAAATTAAGACAGAAACAGACAAAAATAATGAAGCGCTTAAAATAACAGGTTTATCCCCTATACACGTCCGTATAAAATGCATGGAATACAAACTCACCTTGGCAACAATCAGATTTTTGAAAATGGAGAACATCAAAAACCGGCACTATTTTTCGAAACGGGTTACATTTTTAAAATAATAGGGGTGGGAGGTTTTTAAATTGACATCCTGTATAGTTAATTTGTCGGTGATTACCTATATTATTTTATTTATTCTGGACGTAATCAGTAGCATCTCTGATATTGACCCAAATAAGTTTGGGACTCACGCAAATGAGAATATAGTTTAGTTCTACCCATGATATGTTTTAAATTTAACAGTTTTCTAAATAAAAAAAGGTTACAGAGGTCGCGGTTGCACATGGTTGCAGCTGAAATTAATAGGACTGTTTCTGGAATGTAGGTAGGTGAAAATTACTACCAAATTGTGTTGGAGGCTAACGGAGCTTTTTTTGAATCGCCGACTTTAAAAACTATTTACCGAAGTAGTAGAGCGCTCCCAATTAAATTGCCCATCGGTATATTTTTTTGTCCAAACTATGTTGTCATAAACTTTTTGGGTTAATCTATGTAGGAAAAATGGGAGAATATCTTATAAAAGTGCCTAACTGAAGACTGACGAATTTTATTTAAAAAAATAAATTTTACATAATTTAACCAAATGCCAACTTTGGGCATAGTTTATTAAGGTAACCTAATTTGTTTTGTTAAAAGTCAATTATAACTTAGTTTTACAGCAAATTTGTTATAAAAAATTAGTTTCAAATTAATTAAAATTTACAGTTTCAGTAACATAGTTTTTTCCGCATTTGCCCCAATGTGCGGCGTCTACCTGGTGTTAACTCGGTACCAATCCAAATAGTGCCTTCGCTCTGCTGCTAGGACCGATCCACCCCTATATGTAACAAAAGTGTCCGTAATTAATTTCTATCAGTTAATGTTTCTCTTTAAAGTTGCCTCTCGATGATGTTTCATGATGTTAAGATGCCAACATAAAGGAAAAATTATTAGTCCAAAAAATATGAATTACGGCTGTTTTTTTGAGTATTTCCAAATTTTTTAGATAAAAAAGGCAGAAAAACAAAAAGAGAGTTTATTTTTTGTCTTTTTATAATTGTTTCTAGTAGTTTCATATAGAACCAGCGAATTTTCATAAAAAAGGAGAGATAAAAAAACTAAATTGGGCTTAAGACGTTTATGAGCTTCGAGGATGAATAACTCATAAACTCATCAAAATCGGCAATGGTGTAAAAAAATAAATAAATACAATAGGTAACTAAATTTAATTTCGTTTTTAAAATTAAATTTCTCACCAAATAATTGGAAGATTCTTCTGGCATTCAGTCTTGAAACATATCGCCTGCTAACAAGGTAGTCAGCTAGAGGCGCAAAAATAAGTCCTGTTATTGTTGATACCATGTATGGGATAGCAGTAACTAGACCATTCTGGAACAAAATAAATTAATAACTTTTTTTCGTCTTATATATATAAAACATTTAAGATTATAGTATATTTCACTAAACTGTAAAATAAGTATTGTATATGCTACTTTTGTAAAATTTTCGCTAGTTTAAAATCTTTCATCTTGCTATCATGTGCAGCTAAGTACCAGATTTATTTACGTTTTTACTTGAAAACAACTCAGGAAATCCAAAAAATACAATCGATAACTTTCATGTACGTTTAATAATTGATTAAAAAAAGAAAAATTAGTGGCGTATCACATTTTCCCTCAAAACCTAGGGTAAATCGAGAAGAGAAAAAACTTTGATAGGCTATTTATTTATAAGAATTAAATTCTTTAAAGAAATACAGCATAAACATAGACTTTGGTGATCTATTTGGCACAGTTCAAACATTAATACAACTTAACAACTACTTATAAAAAATAAAAAACTGAAAAAGCGAATTGGTCCATCTCTCCTAGAAGGTGTATCAGAGATGGACCACCGACATTGGGAGAGAAGGACCGTACACTAATTTCGTTTTTTCCTCCCTTTTATCATAATGGGGGCGGCACCGCAAATTTGGCACGTGTTGATGTAAGCTGTGCAACCTTCGTGCAGCCGTCTAGAACAGAGAATGCACTACAACCATTCCTCTTTTTTCTTTGTAAGGCGATAATCTCCGAGACACCTGAGGCACTGATTGATCGAGGTCGTTCAAATTTTCTTCCCCACTAGATGAATCATCAAATACTAGGTTTTCATTAGAATCTGATGATGAAGTAGACTCGTGCCTGCGTTTCTTTTTGCATTTTTTCTCATTCGATTTTAGTGATTTCTTTTTTTAAAGTTCTCTTTTCTTTTCCGCTTTCTTTTGCTTCTTTTCACGAACAAGAGTCATGTAACTAGTTGAAGTTAGGTTACCCATTCTTCATCGCCGGTATTATTTGGGGCAGAGGAGAAAGCTCCTGAAGTGGCTTTCCAGGTGTTATTTCTTGTTCGGTACGTTCTTCCACATTTTCTAGTTGCGCTCCGGAAGAGCCTGGTTGAGGTGAGCTAGGTTCGCGAGAAGGGGCTTCAGTACGTTTTACCTCACTTCTTAATTGCAGGGCGTGGTAGAAGTGAGCTAGGTTTACGAGGAAGAGTTTGAGAACAAATATCTTGAAAAACAGTTTCTGTCTATAAATCTTCTGGATGTAATGGAGCCTCAGTTGGCGACTCCGTCAAAAAGCTTGATCAGTTATTTCATTTGGGTTGTAAGGTCAAATTCTTGTCGCTCGGAAGGCCGATACAGCATTGTTGACTGTAGCCGCTTTGCCCCAGGCCTCCCTTAAAAGTTTGCCGAATTGCAACCGATTTAACTTCCTATTAGGGTTGTTTTTAATCATCCTCCTATACGAATCATAATAATGGCCCTTAAGGCTTGTAACGGTGTACTGTCGTGCGTTACGGTCAGACAA
Organism: Kuschelorhynchus macadamiae; assembly: GCA_030620095.1. NCBI lineage: Eukaryota > Metazoa > Arthropoda > Insecta > Coleoptera > Curculionidae > Kuschelorhynchus > Kuschelorhynchus macadamiae. Next base: position 450,842 of record JAUTXW010002971.1, read on the forward strand.
ATTATCATGTTAGTAAATCTATATTTTTTTTTAGTAAACATATTTAGTATTTAATAATTTAAATATTTTATTGCTTACAGACCTATATTGCGCGTATTAAATTTTTCTAGATTCAGTTAAGCTTGCGGTTGGACGTAAATAGGCTAATTATAATTATTGTGTATATTTAAGTTGTTATATCACTATATTTCAGTATTTATTTGACGCTAAGGATGCATGAATTCTTACATTTGTGATATCATTTATTTAGTTTTGTTTGGATACCTACGAATCTCCCTCGTATTTGTATAAATTTGGCAGCCAATAGGCGACACGTTGTTCACCGCGTGGTGTAGACTAGTTTTTGGCTTTCCTTGTTCCTCTTAAGGCAGATTTAAAAATGCGTTCTTGTCGTACACTCAATATTGCTTACTTCGTTGGCGAATAATTGCATGTATGTCGTTGATCATAGTAATTACAAGGGGATTTGATATTTAATATTATTATCGTTCAATTGGGAAGATAACATAAAGATTAAAACTTATTTTCTCTAGTTAGTTTTCTGTTAATTTTGGTTTGTTGAATTATATTATTTATATAGCTTATAATTAATTGAGTTAATTAAATTGCTCTAGTATATATTTAAGCAATAGTTTTTCTTTTCATTTAAAATCATTTAAGACATACGTTTACTTTGGGGTTTTAGTTGCGCCGTCAGCCCAGCAAACCTGTGTTGAGATTTGGCTATCCTATGTTAAAAAAAGGGAACCTTTTTTTGAATTCTTGTTTCTCTGCTAAACTTATTGGTTTCACGTTTAGCAAGCCATTTTATCTTCAGAACTTTGTGCAAGTCGGAAGCCATTTTGACGGGTCAAACTCTTGAAACGTAATTTGTTAGTTTTTCCCAGAGTTACATCAGTCAGGTAACGCATTAAAATTTGTAATTACATTATTGATTATTTAGATTAATTTGTTCAAAATTTAAGTGTGAATTTTTGTATTAAATTTTTATATTATATTACTGGATTTCGAGATCACGCCATGCCATGCTGACGCCTATTTTTTTCTTTTCCTTTCAGCTCTACACCGACTTGTCCTTTTGCCTTGCCTTTTAGTTTTCTACAAACTAGCTTTTTTTAAAAAAAGACTATTAAAATTGAAATCTAAAATTTCATGTCATAATTTTGTCTTATCCATTTTGAATTCAGTACTTCAATTTCTGGATAAGTTTTTATAGCTAGACGCCTAACTAGCCGCCTTTAGAACTAGCCACTAGTTGCTATAAAATTTTTTGTTGTCCACCACAACTATATATTTAGGCTCGCCTAAATTAAATATTGGATAGAATTCCGTTCCCAATTGCATCTTAAATTCAATTTTGGTTCCGAGAAAATAAGGTCATCCCGGATACAATTCGTCATAAATCCTGTTCGAGAACCATTGAGGGAGAGAAGTAGGTAGGCGTTAAAAGAACTGATGCAGCCTTGAGCCGTCCACAAAGGTCGTGGGTTCTCCACCACGTGACGCAGCTATTGAGAGTTTTGGTGAGAAATTTCCATTTTTTTATTGACTGTTAATTTTTATTAGTTTATTTCAACCGAAAATTTGGTTAATTCATTATCTTAACAGTGTTTAAATTATTGGCCAATTAGGGTACATATAATTTAATATTAGTGACCGTAATTTTACAAATTATTTCACAAGAATTTTCCTTTTAATAATTGCTAATTATTTTTAAATTATTAAATAATTCACCAGCTACGTTGATTTTGAACATTTGTCTTAGTGTAATTTAATTATTTTGTAATAAATTTGGTAACTTGTTGTTTAAATAGGTTTTTTATTTTTTTGATAAAGTACAGTTAAAAATTTCGGAAGAAGGATTTTCCGCAAAGTCCGTCTTATAACACGGCAGCACATTTAATTCCTTTTTTTATTGCGGATGGCGCCCTTTTAAAAATCTTACTTAAGCTCCGTGTTATAAGACGTGTCTTCTGAAAAGTATATTGTATGCATTAAATTATCGAAAGGGACAGAATGAATAATTAAATAAGTCAAAATAACCCCGCCTGTCAACTCTTGCCAGAGCCGGCAAAAGGAGCTGTCGTGCCTAGGCCCTTTTATGAGGTTTGCCTAGTAAAATTATGTTCGTTAAAACACCCATACGTTACATAATTATTTTGGCGCCCAACGTGTGATTAGCCATTTTTAATTTTATTTAATTAAGTTTAATTAGATAAATTCTGTCGTTATCGATATTTTTGGATGCTTAACTTTAAAGTTTTGACAACGAAATTTGGAAATTTGCGGTCACTTTTTTATTCATATTGTTTTTCACATTCGTTATATAAAAACCTTTACACAATTTATTTATTGAAATCCGACAGAGACCGAGTAAATTCTGGAATTTACCGAATTTCACTTAAAAAAAAAAAATTTTTTATTGCATTTTTGCTTGTTTTTTTTTGGGCTCAAATTCTGTCAGGTTTTAAAATAAATTTAATTTTTTTTTGCGCTTATATTGACTCTGGTGTTGCTCAATATTTGTTGTAATAGATTTTGTTTAGCTAAATATTTTATATAGTTATTTGTGGTATTTAGTTTGCAAATATTTGGCATTTTTTTAAATTATATTTTGAACAGTAATATTTTATTAATTTAGATAGGTAAATTTGAATATTTGGTTTTTGGTAAATCCTTGTATAATTAAACATGGAAGGTGAAATAGTTGTAAATTGCTTAACTGAATCAGAAATCGATTATTTTCTATCCTTGTCGAGTATTAGAGCTTCTCGAAAATCACTAGCCTCGAAAAGGGCAATTGCTAATGACATTTTTTATAAGAAGAAACTATCAGATCTTAAAAATCCTAATTTTGTTTACGCGATTGAATATGCAACAATAAGTAGTACTTTGAGTGAACTAAAATCCCTCATTTGTGATTTTAAGGCTCCTAAAACTGATTCAATGTATAAAACTATTTTAAGTAGGTTGATTTTTTTAAGCCATCGAATAAATCTTTTTGAAATACCAGAAGAGCCTGAAGATCTAAAAGATAAGGCCACTGAATTCAAAGATGATAGTTTTGCGTCGTGTTTTGAGTTGGCTGCTGATTTAAACTCGCGAGTAATTAATGATAGAACAAGTTTAAATTTCACTCTTCCTGCTACAAGTATGGGAGCTTCAACTTCCTTTATTCAGGGTAATTCTAGCTTAATTGCGGTCCCAGTTTATAAATGGGGTTTAACATTTGATGGGAACTCTAGTGTGAAAGCATTTCTTGAAAGAGTGAACGAATTATCTATTTCCAGAAATGTTAATGAAGATCAACTTTTTAATTCTTGTTTTGACTTATTTCAAGGTGCCGCCTTAACTTGGTATAGAGCTAATCGAGATAATTTTTTTTCATGGAATGATATTGTAGTAGCTTTAAAAAAAGATTTTTTACCTCCGTTTTATGATGAATCATTACTTGATCAAATTAAAGCTCGTTTTCAAGGTCGAAAAGAATCAGTAACGATTTTTGTCTCTATAATGCAAAATCTTTTTGCTAGATTATCTCAGCCACCTTCTAAGGCAGATCAATTAAAAATCTTAAGAAGAAATTTGTTACCTAGGTATGTCAATGCTTTAGCGTTACATGATATTACTGAGGTATCTCAATTAGTAAATTTATGTAAACGATTTGACGAAGCTACACAGTATAATAGTAAAATTAATAATGCAAGATTAGAATATCTTGAAGCGGACCTGGCTTACGTAGATATAAATCAAACCACTAGACGTGACCATCAAAATGTTCCAAAACCTTTAGCAAGTAATGAAAGATCAGAAAATGTTTATAAAATTTGTTGGAATTGTTCTAAAAAGGGACATGCATTTATGGTGTGTAAAGAGCCTAAAAAAAAATTTTGTTATAAATGCGGCAAGCCCAATTGTACGAAATTTACTTGTCCTTCTTGTAGTCAAAAAAACTAATTAATAAGTTTGAATCCGGCCGAATTCAAACTAAGGTCAAAATTAGAGGCCATTTTCGCAAGTTTTCTCGTTTTAGTAACAACACTCAGGGTCGTCAAAAAATTATTAGAGATTCACACAGTTTTTCTTCTTATCCTAAGCCGATTTCTCGCCTCATATATAAGCCTGAAGTGCAGTCAAAAATTTTTGTAAAACAATGTAGTAATAATTATGTGAGTAACGAACTCAACTTTAGTCCTAATACTGATATAAAGGATTGGGAAGATTGGAAGTTAGTAGTAAAAAATTTTTTTAAAACATCTGACGCTGCGCCTCTTTTTGTTCGTATGCCTTTTGACAATAGACCATATATAGAAGTAACTTTATATGATGAATCTTTATTAGCTTTGTTAGATAGTGGGGCTAACTGCTCTTGTTTGGGTGAGTCAGCCATGTATCTAATTGAAAAATATAATTTACAAATTTTTAAATCAAAATTAAAATCTATTAGTACTGCAGATGGTAATAAACAAACAATTTCTGGATTTTGTCAGTTGCCATTTTATTTGGGTAATGAATGTAGAATAGTAGAAGTTTTAGTAGTACCGTCTTTGCGGTGTAACTTGATTTTGGGTAGTGACTTCTGTAGATTATTTTCATTGATAGTAGATTTTAGCAATAATTCTTGGAAGATTTCAAGTAAAATATATGGTCTATCAGTAAATATTTTAACACAAGATACTCTTGAGGTTACAGACAAGGAGTCGATTATTAATTTATCCCCTGATGAAAGGGAGCAGGCAGATCAGATTATATCTTTATATAAAGGGTTGTCACCAGAGGACAAGCTGGGACGAACGAACAAACTTAAAGCAGTTATCGATACCGGCGATTCGCCTCCTTTTAAAAAAAGACAGTATCCTTTGTCTCCCTTTATGTTGGAGCACTTACACAAAGAACTAGATAGAATGTTGGCTTTGGGTGTGGTGGAACCTAGTAGAAGTCCTTATAATTCTCCTGTTCTTTTGGTACAAAAGAAAGGTGGGGATTATAGGCTAGTTTTGGACGCAAGATTCCTGAACCAAAATGTACGTAAAGATAGTTATCCACTTCCCAGAGTTGACGACTGTCTTTCTATGTTAAGAAACGCAACATTTTTATCTACTATTTACTTAAAAAATGCTTTTTGGCAAATACCTCTTGATGAGTCGAGTAAAGAAAAAACTGCTTTCAGTGTGCCGTTTCGTGGACTTTTCCATTTTAATGTTTTGCCCTTTGGTCTATGTAATGCTGCTCAAATGCAACAAAGACTTATGGATAGTATTTTTGGACCTGAATTGCAGCCCTATGTTTTTAAATATTTAGATGATATTGTTTGTATTGGCACGAGTTTTTCGCATCATATGTACATTTTAAGAGAAGTTTATAAAAGGCTTTTAGACGCTAACTTAACAATTAATTTTAATAAATGTAATTTTTTTCGAAAATCACTTCAGTATCTTGGTTTTGTAGTTAGTGGTACAGGCGTGAGCACCTGTCCAGAAAAAATTAAGGCCATAGTAGAATACAAAAAACCGGAAACGACTACTCAGCTAAAAAGTTTCTTGGGCGTTTGTAGTTGGTATAGACGTTTTGTTCCTAATTTTAGTGCCATTGTATCTCCTTTAAATGATATGTTAAAAGGGAAAGGTAAAAAGCAACCTTTAATTTGGACTTCAAAGGCAGAAGAGGCTTTTAGAGAACTTAAAGAGCGGATGGTTTCGTCCCCGGTAATGTCTGCCCCTAATTTTTCTTTGCCTTTCACAATAGAGTGTGATGCGAGTGATACAGCTGTGGGCGCAGCCCTTTTACAAAATATAGACGGCAAAGAAGTTGTAATTGCTTATGCTAGTCGAAGTTTGACTAAGTCTGAACGTAACTTATCAGTCACCATGAAAGAGCTTTTAGCATTAATTTTTTCTCTTGAAAAGTTTAGATGTTACGTTGAGGGCTGTAAAGATCTTTTTGTAATAACCGATCACTCTTCACTATTGTGGTTAAAGAATATGGAAAACCCACAGGGTAAATTAGCTAGATGGCTTACTAGAATTCAACAGTTTGATTTTAAATTATCATATCGCCCTGGTAAGCAAAATGCATTAGCGGATTTTCTTAGTAGATCCGTTCCTGCTTCTGAAGTTAATATATTAGATGTTTCTCTAGATAAATTGGAACCTTGGTATGCCAATTTACGGGATAAGATTATTAAAGATCCAAATAATTTTCCTCATTGGGCAGTAAAAGATGGTTATATCTATAAACACACTGGTAAGAAAATTCCTTTGAAAACCAATATTTCCGAATGGAAATTGGTGGTGCCAACTAATGAACGTATAAAAATAATTAAAAATTGTCATGATTCTCCAACTTCGGCACATTTAGGTTTCTTTAAAACATTAAATAAAATTTCTGAAGAATTTTATTGGCCAAGACTAAGGCAACAGGTCCTAAAATATGTCCGTCAATGCGAAGTTTGTCAAAAGCAAAAGTTACCAAATTTTTCTCGTTATGGTTTAATGGGTGCCGAGAAAAAGGTTAATTTTCCATTTGAAATGTTGGCAGTCGATTGCATGGGTCCTTTTCCTAGAAGTAAGAAAGGGAATACTTTTCTTATTGTGGCTGTAGATATTTTTTCTAAGTTCACAATTATGAAACCTTTGCGCCAGGCTACGGCTCCAGCGATTGTGTCTTTCCTGACTGATAATGTCATGTTACCGTTTGGAACTCCTAGAATTTTGATTTTAGATAATGCTCCTGCCCATACTGGGAAAGTCTTTGATGAAATGGCAAAAAAATTCAACATTTCTAAAATATGGTATAATTGTCGCTATCACCCTCAGTTTAACCCGGTTGAGCGTGTTAACAGGACAATTGGCGCGGCTATACGTTCATACATAAAAGACTCTCACAAAGATTGGGATATACATATACCAGAAATTCAAAGTGCCTTAAACACGTCAGTTCATGAATCCACTAGCTATACACCAAATTTTCTCGTTTTTGGCAGAAAAGTCCCAATTACAGGGGATTTTTATGATAATTCTAACCTAAACACTGAAATATCAAACGAAAATGTCAATAATTATGCAAACGAACTTTTAAAGCTTCCAAATTTATATAAAAAGGTTCAGGAAAGACTCAATGCTGCCTATAGTAAAAATTGCCGTACATATAATTTGCGCAGGCGTCAATGTGTTTATAAAAAGGATGATTTGGTATGGAAAAGAAATTTTGTATTATCTAATGCTGCTAATAATTTTTCGGCAAAGTTGGCAGATAAGTATGTACTTTGTAAAGTACGCAAGGTTAGATCCAATTCTGCTTATGAATTAAATAATTTGGATGGCAGTGACGCGGGATGCTGGCATGTATCAAAATTAAAACCATATGTAGGTACTCTTCCCGATCTGTCCGATAATCTTGTGCGTCAACCGGATTCTAATTAGTAATTATTTAGTTAAGGTGTTTTTATATTGATATATTACTCCTTTTATAATTTGGTACGTTACGAATATTTTAGTATATAAAACTGGTTTGTTTGGTTTTATAGTTATTAACCGGAATTTGACTTTATTCTTCAAGTTCTCTAGTTTTCGTGCGGCTGTTTCAGATTTAGTTGTTTATATCTCAGTGCTTCTCAGTTTACTAAGTCATAAATTAGTTTTCCAGTCCAAGACTTAATAAGCGGTGTGTGGCAGGTAATTTTTTTAGTTTCGATATGTATTTTTTGTATGTATCCCTGTACGGGCTCCGGGGGGAACAGAATTAGGCCCGTAGGCTCTTAAAGTTATGGCCTTAGTCGTAAGAGGCGACTAAACATAACCACTCTCTGGCTATCTTCCATCAGTTGTACAGTTTAAGTTCAGTCAGATATTTCTTATGAGATATAAATCTTATCCCTGTACGGGCTCCGGGGGAATAGAATTAGGTCCGTAGGCTCTTAAAGTTATGGCCTTAGTCGTAAGAGGCGACTAAATATAACCACTCGCTGGCTAATTTCCATCAATTGTAAATACTGGTCAGGAATAGCCAAAAACACACAATGCAAAATTTCAGATTGAGCATTATTTTTTAATACCTAGACCCTTTTGACAGTGCTAGTTGTAAATTTACTTACTTAGTATTTGTTGTAAAAAAATTAATTAGTAATTTGCTTAAGGTTGTAAATTATATTATTGTAATCCTAACTTAGTATTTTCCTTAGCGATATATTATTGTAAAATAGTTTAACTTTAATTAATCCCCTAGTTAGTATTTTCTCTCTGTTTGCCTACTTTAATTAGGCCTACTGCCACACACAGTTTTCCTTGATACTCTATCTATAACTCTGTTGAGTACTGACTCGTACTTCGAGTATCGCAGGATTTTTTTTTATTGGCTTTGATTGCATACTTGCGTAATATTTATTGCAAATATCCTCTGGTTAAGTATCGATTATGCCTCTTCTCTGATGTGTTTTTTTTTGGTACATGGTACCATTCTTGGGGTCACCATAATTTGGTAATTTTGGATTTTTTTTCCTAGCTAATACGTCAACTTGTCAGGTCTTTTTCTTTAAATGGGTTACGCATACGTTAAACCTAGACCTTTGGTTGAAAAGTTTTAGCTGGATTGGACAATGGACTTCCACCATTATATCAAGAATTTAGAGTACAAAATTAATGCCAATTGGTGAATTTTAAAATTTGCTATATTATGTGTCTGCATTAGTAGCTCGTCATGTGAATTTTGTGACTCTTCTTGAGTTATGATTTAGTTATATTAACTTCCTGGATTTGACATTTACATAACTTGCAGTTTTACTTTCCCCTCATTTTATCCTTGTAAAGGTGAAGGTTAGTTTTGGAATCTTCCTAATTTATAACAAGGGAAAAACCTTTTATAAGTTTTTCGTGGGGTGGGAAGTTGCAAATTTAATAATATCTGAATGTGACTTTTTTGACTATTGGTTATACATAGGTCTGTTTCATTCTGCCTTAAAGCAGATAAGCTAATATGACATGTTTGGTTTTAATATTTACCAAACTATTAATTATTTTGTCGAGAATCCCAAATTTGGACTAATTTATTCCCGATTGTGACATCTTAATTGGTTTATTACACTTTAATATATTTTTAATGCCACATATTTTTTTTTCTGGGTATGAAGTGTTGGGTGTCAGCTTGTTTCAGAACCTTTTTAGTATTAAAGTTTTAAATTTACATTGTCGGAAAGATCAGTATTGGGGGGCGAAAGTTGAACCGAAGTTTAGCATAGACTAACTTCAATTATGGGGTGCTTAGCTACTGGTACTGTTCCCAACCCGTCCTGGCATTTTCTGAGGGATTGTTGTCAGTAACACTTTATGCTACAGCCTATTATATATTATCTAAATTTTTTCTCGCAGTTTTAGTCTAGTGGAAACTACATTTCACTCCCTATTGTTTGGTGGACTTTGGGGTTACAGTTATTTTTTTTTACTTTTTCTTTTGAAAATTAATTAATTTGCATAACGTCTTATAATTTTTTTGTTTCCACCTACCAGTTGACACTTTCTATTTAAGTGAGTATACTGTTTTAGATGTCTGTTAGCGGCACCAGTTTAGCAATTTTAAAGAGGTCAGTAAACGAGACTATCCCTGTCTTCCGGGTAATAGTGCAATACTGACTGGGTCCATTCGACACCTAGAGGTTGACCCTTGTCAAAATTCTTGCTGCTCTTCTACAGGATTCCTATTACCTTTCTTATTGTTTCGTTGGTTGTACTATCGGGCATCGGGATTGTATATTTCATTTTTGATGATGGTGTTGATTGGAAATACAATGTATTTGTATATTTTTTTTGCGCTACTGTTTTTATATTCCTTCAGTAGTGTTAACACTTACAACATTGGTTATCAAATAGTAGTACAATTGTTGTGCAAGTTTTTGCGGATCTTACGGTGATTGTTCGGTATATGTGCACTAAATTTTTCCGTGAGATTTTAGTTATTTTTCAAATGGTGGTCAGCTTAAAAAATCTACTTTTTATGCTTATGTTAAATTTTATTTCACAAAATCATTTTCTAGTTAATCAAAATTGAATATATCTAACCAAATTCCGTGTTTATGTTTAAATAATACCTTGACCATGGTATTGTTTAATTAATGCTTTTGTCAGTACAGTTGATACTAGCTTATATATAGTTAAATTTAGATGCTATTTGCTATACCTGGTTAGTTATATTTCTACTGCATTTAGCGTTGATAATAATTTTAGATTACTTAATCACAAATTAAGGGTAATCTATTATTAATTTTTTTTATGATTTTGTTTGAAAACAGAAAAATAAGTTTCTGTTTATTGCTACGAGCAATTATTTATTTTATTTTTATTATGATGATTCTGAGATATTATCAATTAAACTTTTATTAGTTTATCATTGTTTTACTATATAACGTTAATGTTGCATGAATTTCAGTTCTTATAGAAGTTTACACAAACCTCACTCTTTAATTGGGAATTTTTTGAAGTAAAACTGTGAAAGGTTTTATCGTTGGGATTTATTTTTTTTTGCAACTTAACTCAGTATCTTCTAAGAGTAGTTCGATAATGAATTGTCTTATTTGTATTATAAGGCTACTGTTGAAATACTGATGAAAGTTTTTTTTTTGGAACACGATTACATTATGTGTGTTTATCAAAATTCATTAGTTTTGGATCATAACTTTTTTCAGTTCACGGATAATAATCTTTTTTATTAATATATATATTTTTTTTTGGGGGAGAGGTAGTGTAACGGTGTACTGTCGTGCGTTACGGTCAGACAAATTATCATGTTAGTAAATCTATATTTTTTTTTAGTAAACATATTTAGTATTTAATAATTTAAATATTTTATTGCTTACAGACCTATATTGCGCGTATTAAATTTTTCTAGATTCAGTTAAGCTTGCGGTTGGACGTAAATAGGCTAATTATAATTATTGTGTATATTTAAGTTGTTATATCACTATATTTCAGTATTTATTTGACGCTAAGGATGCATGAATTCTTACATTTGTGATATCATTTATTTAGTTTTGTTTGGATACCTACGAATCTCCCTCGTATTTGTATAAATTTGGCAGCCAATAGGCGACACGTTGTTCACCGCGTGGTGTAGACTAGTTTTTGGCTTTCCTTGTTCCTCTTAAGGCAGATTTAAAAATGCGTTCTTGTCGTACACTCAATATTGCTTACTTCGTTGGCGAATAATTGCATGTATGTCGTTGATCATAGTAATTACAAGGGGATTTGATATTTAATATTATTATCGTTCAATTGGGAAGATAACATAAAGATTAAAACTTATTTTCTCTAGTTAGTTTTCTGTTAATTTTGGTTTGTTGAATTATATTATTTATATAGCTTATAATTAATTGAGTTAATTAAATTGCTCTAGTATATATTTAAGCAATAGTTTTTCTTTTCATTTAAAATCATTTAAGACATACGTTTACTTTGGGGTTTTAGTTGCGCCGTCAGCCCAGCAAACCTGTGTTGAGATTTGGCTATCCTATGTTAAAAAAAGGGAACCTTTTTTTGAATTCTTGTTTCTCTGCTAAACTTATTGGTTTCACGTTTAGCAAGCCATTTTATCTTCAGAACTTTGTGCAAGTCGGAAGCCATTTTGACGGGTCAAACTCTTGAAACGTAATTTGTTAGTTTTTCCCAGAGTTACATCAGTCAGGTAACGCATTAAAATTTGTAATTACATTATTGATTATTTAGATTAATTTGTTCAAAATTTAAGTGTGAATTTTTGTATTAAATTTTTATATTATATTACTGGATTTCGAGATCACGCCATGCCATGCTGACGCCTATTTTTTTCTTTTCCTTTCAGCTCTACACCGACTTGTCCTTTTGCCTTGCCTTTTAGTTTTCTACAAACTAGCTTTTTTTAAAAAAAGACTATTAAAATTGAAATCTAAAATTTCATGTCATAATTTTGTCTTATCCATTTTGAATTCAGTACTTCAATTTCTGGATAAGTTTTTATAGCTAGACGCCTAACTAGCCGCCTTTAGAACTAGCCACTAGTTGCTATAAAATTTTTTGTTGTCCACCACAACTATATATTTAGGCTCGCCTAAATTAAATATTGGATAGAATTCCGTTCCCAATTGCATCTTAAATTCAATTTTGGTTCCGAGAAAATAAGGTCATCCCGGATACAATTCGTCATAAATCCTGTTCGAGAACCATTGAGGGAGAGAAGTAGGTAGGCGTTAAAAGAACTGATGCAGCCTTGAGCCGTCCACAAAGGTCGTGGGTTCTCCACCACGTGACGCAGCTATTGAGAGTTTTGGTGAGAAATTTCCATTTTTTTATTGACTGTTAATTTTTATTAGTTTATTTCAACCGAAAATTTGGTTAATTCATTATCTTAACAGTGTTTAAATTATTGGCCAATTAGGGTACATATAATTTAATATTAGTGACCGTAATTTTACAAATTATTTCACAAGAATTTTCCTTTTAATAATTGCTAATTATTTTTAAATTATTAAATAATTCACCAGCTACGTTGATTTTGAACATTTGTCTTAGTGTAATTTAATTATTTTGTAATAAATTTGGTAACTTGTTGTTTAAATAGGTTTTTTATTTTTTTTTGATAAAGTACAGTTAAAAATTTCGGAAGAAGGATTTTCCGCAAAGTCCGTCTTATAACACGGCAGCACATTTAATTCCTTTTTTTATTGCGGATGGCGCCCTTTTAAAAATCTTACTTAAGCTCCGTGTTATAAGACGTGTCTTCTGAAAAGTATATTGTATGCATTAAATTATCGAAAGGGACAGAATGAATAATTAAATAAGTCAAAATAACCCCGCCTGTCAACTCTTGCCAGAGCCGGCAAAAGGAGCTGTCGTGCCTAGGCCCTTTTATGAGGTTTGCCTAGTAAAATTATGTTCGTTAAAACACCCATACGTTACAGGCTCTTGAAGAAGGCCCGATCAAGCGATTGCAAATAATGTGTAGTGTGACTCGGCAAACAAAATAAAATAATGTCGTTGTTCTCAGCAAATTGAAACGTGTCAGGATTAGTTGTGTGTTAAGCATGTCCGTCTACTATTAGCAAAACATTTCTGGGTGGTTTTCTGGGGTAGAAGTGATTCTGTAGCCAGTCCAGGAAAATGTCTGATGTTACGTACGCTGACTTCTCTGACATCCGTACACGCGAGCTGGGTGGCATTCCATCAGACCAATCCGCTTAACCACTTCTGTAATTTTCTGATGTGGTTAGCGAGCTTCGCTTTCTACTTCTCTACCTAGGGCCCAAAGAATCCGTTTTATCCAAATTGCTTTGGATTGTCGAAAGAGTTCGCTGCTTCGTTTATACCCATTTGGTCAAACACTACTTCATTAACAGCAGAGGATAAATCCTCTGCGGACCAAAAACCCTTCTCCGCTTGCGGATGTACTGATTGAGCATTATCTTAAAACAAAAGGACAGTGGTCCGTCCCTCCTACACTTTGCTGGTTTTTCGATGACCATTCAAAATTAGATTCTTCAAAAACTTAACAAATGACAAAAATACGCGAGTAACCGGACTACCAATTAACAACTGACACTGTTGCATGATTCTACACTGGCGAGAAGAGCGTTGTTGCCACAGTATGCGAGAAATCGCCAGTGGTCCATCTCTTCTCGATTTACCCTATATTAAAACTGGCTCACGTGCAGGCAGTTGTAAAAATAGAGAATGCTAATTGTTTATAAATGTTTTGCTAAAGCCATATCGGCTATCAAATTTCAATTGTAGAGTGTCCCGAATTATTGAATAAAAATATTTTCATATTTAAGGTTACAGAAGTCATTCTTATATTCCCAAAATATTCTCGAAAGGTAATCATTGTCTCGTCACTAAGTTCATTCTATCAGGACTACAGTAGATCCATTACGGTCATAGGCCTATAATGAATATATTAAAAAATATTTTTTATCAATATACGAAAAATCGAAAATGATACTGAAACACTGCTAACTCCGGTCTTACATTAGACTCATAATTTTCAGTTTAGCTATGATTGTCTCTTAATTTAGTATTTTATTTACTCCGTTGTGTCCACTTTGAGTTTCTAAGAAGTTGCCACAATTTGCTGAAATATGCGCTCATTACTTAGGTTAATAAAACACCAATAATTACACATACACCTTTTTATTGATATAAGTAAATATGTAGAATTTAAGACAAAAATCTAACATTTTTTTTATTAAAGCAATCATGCACAAAGTAAGCCTTATTAGTTGTTATACTTAACATTGTCATATTCGTTTAAATCATGTTTCTACATATATTTCCAAGACAGTTGGTATAAAAGAAAATATGAACTAAAAAAGCTAGATTAGCTAGAATAAGTACAGTATATTTATATTGCAAAAATATAGGTAAACGGTTTTTTTTCTTTACGTAAAAAAGATATTAAACAAAACAGTCTAGCAGTCATATAACAGAAAATGTATATTCTCAACCCTAGCAAAGAAAGAAAAACAAACTAATAATTGAAATATCTAACTGTTACTAGAAGTATTTTATTATAAATGACCTTGCTACCCCCATTGGTGTCGCCCCAATCTTTCTACAATTGTTTCGAGAGCCAACTCAAATAAGACAGTATTAACAAATTTGATTGAACAGTCCAGAGCCAACTGGCCAATAATGCGAATCAGTATCGACTATTACTGTGGTACAACCTATTGTTGATAGGCTGACTAGCAATCGTCTCTGACATTTCCAGTCGAAAGCAAATGGGCCTGCAGTGAAAATTACTCTAACTAGAAGTCGAACAGTAAACGTACTTTTTTTTCCCAACGAGGAAAAATAAACCTTAGTGACTCCAATGATATATGTACAAAAATAATTCAACACAGTCTGCTTTGTCAGAGCGCAAAAATGTTGCTCTTTATTTCAATCAAAAATTAGTCTTTTATGATCTTCCCAGCATAATGTATAATACCACCGAACCACACTCAAGTAATTTCCGTCTTTTATGAAATATACCTTGCCAAAAGGAAACCGCGAAAGCGGCCCCGCCATAGTCCACATCTGTTACAGAGTATCTTTATTTAGATTTATTACCTATACTTCATTTATAGTACACAGAAGTTGCAGATATCTTTGTAAACAAGAAAAATATATGTCAAATTGCCTTGACCAAATGAAAAAAAAAATTTATTTTGTATAAAATTGAACCATTCTAATAACATCGTTTTACAGTAATAATAACAATAATACTAATAACAGTCAATCCAGGACACAATAATTGAAGACGAGAAGTGTAGGAGATGTCACCAGCAGAAAGAAACGATCGATCACATAAGGAGTGGATGTAGAATAATGGCAGGAACTGAATACACCGCTAGACACAACTCAGCAGCGAAGGTCGTTCATCAAGCATTAGCCACAACATACAAGCTAACGGAGAACATAGACCCTTACTACCATTATACACCAACATCCATACTTAAAAACAAAGACTACAAGCTCTACTGGGACATTGACATCCACACAGATAAAACAATCCCCTCAAATAGACCCGATATCACCTTTTATTCCAAAAAAGAGAAAATCACTTATTTAATTGACATGGCTGTCCCCAACGACGAGAATATCCAAGAGAAATACAGGAGGAGATCGCCAAACACACCGACTTGGCAATGGAAATAAAAAGGCTGTGGAAACTGGAAAGAGTCATCATTGTTCCTCTCGTTATATCAGTAACAGGTCTCACCCCAACAACGTTTACACCGCATTTGGCTCTGAAGTTAATACATACATTTACAGGAACATCCAGAAATCGGTCATTTTGAAAACATTTCTTAATACACAATAGTTGTATTTATTCCTTTTCCTTTTTTTGTTTTTTTTTTGTACTGACTTGGTATAATCCCGTCAGTATAAAATACAACCACAGGAATTCTGTGGGACGAGTCGAGAAATATTAATAATTTCGTTGTAAATTTTTTTAGGCCCATACTAAATGTCCTAACAGAAATAGAAACTATTTAAAGTTTTCTTTTTTTTTCTAAAAATAATGCCACATGAACTAAAAATTTAATATTGACTATTTTTTTATTTCGGTATAATTTTAAATCCAGGACCACAAAAAGAGTTTTTTCTATAATGTAGTTTTAATACTTCCTCTAATTAAATTAAGAAGACAGGCTCAGTTCCTAAATGATTTTGCACTGAATTCGAGCTCTATTTATAGCAAAACGATCCGCAAGAAAAATACCCAATTTTTGTTGTCACGGTTTCTACCCGGTCTGGTATGTGACGTTTTAAGTTGTTCCGAAATAAGACTCTCTGTTCCTGTAAAAATGCCCTTCAAAACGATCTTTTAAAATTCTGATTATATGTTACGTTTAAATTACGAAATATGCAATACTATTAAAGCAATTTTTTTCCTCTCAACCGTTCCAGAGATATAGCGATCGAAAAGTAAAAAGTACATGAAGTCACTCTCTTTTTACACAAATATCACCAGGACAGGCTTTGGACGTTCAAACTTTTTGGCATCTTCTAATAGTAAACTATTAGCACATTCATTACATTTTTTAAAATAGATGGATTCACAGTTGGGTATAGCCGCCGCACAGGCTAGTATATAATTATTATCATGTTATTAAGAATTCTTGTTTGAAACACGTTCCGTGTGTAACTTTCTTACGCAATTTCTGCAGGATTCCAATGGTAACACACAGTAGAGCTTTTTGAAAACTGCTTCTATAAATAGTTTCTGTACAACTTATAAGATATATGTCGACTTACCGATTTCATACTAAATTTCATAACATTAGCTAAGTAAGTTGGAATTTGAGTCATCATCATCGCATAGCCCCACGATCCACCAATGTTGGCTACAACTATTGCCCATAAGTGGATGGACGTTAATATTGATATCCATGGGACCGGAATATCCTGCAAAAAGAGAATAGTTGTTTGAGTAATTCTTGTCAAAAAAGTTGTGAAACAAAACACTTCATCTGAGCAGAATAACTTTTAATGTAGACGTTTAAACCGATTCCGGAATAAAAGCTACGTTATGGAAAAATACTCTTAAGTATACATTTTTTGGATGTATCTCTTACTTCAAAAGAAGTAGTGTATTACATTTTATTTTTTAACTTTCATAATAAACAAGTTTGAATAACAATAAAGGAGTTGCAATTGTAAACAGTAAAGTTTCTTGAATATTTTTCTGAATTATTGAATTAATTTAACGAATAACGTGTCAGTTAACTTTAGGAAAGCAGAGATGGTGCTCTTTCCTAGAAAAAGGAGACTGGAGCCAATAATGGCCATTATTCTCCTAAATACCACACTAAACTTCCAAGGGGAGGTGGAATACTTAGGTTTAATCGTCATTGCTAAATTAACATGAAACTTCCCTTCCGAAGAAGATCAAACATTGTTTAGATAAAAATCAAAATCTACAAAGGATTAAGCAACAGAAAAAGTTTCCAGTTTAAACACCCCAACGAAATTATTCAAGAAAGGGTGTTGAAGGTGGTGAAAGGAGGTACATTTTAATTCTTTTGCAATTATCTCAAAAATATATTTTTTTAAAGAAAAGTAGTTATAAGTAATAGAATCTTCAAACGCAGAATCTGAGGAAAATGAAAGCAGAGGAGATTTCGATAAAAAATAGATTTGGCAATGTCTTTCTTAGTTCAAGAAAGAGTCGAATTAACAGACGGACGTTTTAGTGTAGCCTTCACGGAAGGCTTAATAATTTAAATTGTTTTTCTTTATTATAAGTTGATGTGGTTGGGCCTACTGAAAATACTCGAAATTGGTATCATTTTCGTACGAATCAATGGCAAAAAAAATGGCAGCCTAATAAATAATTTAAAAATTATCCTGAAAAATTTAATTAATAAATTGATTTCAAATTTTGTGTGATATAGAGATAAACGGGTAAAATTATGATATGAATTCAAGATAGCGGATCAAAATTGCGGAAAAATAAAATATTTAAAAAATTAACAACCACTAATTTATATCAAGTAAGGCAAAGGTAGAAACTGTTTGGTATGAATTTAATATGGTGATGTAGATATATAAAGATTAAAATAAGAGTATATATGTGTTGCTAAAAGACACTAAACTGATTCACACTTTAGTATTCCTAATAAAAAGAATGATTCATGAGGAGAAAAATTCTGGGTAAAGGAAATTTACCGATTTTTGAATTAATTTGGTTTATATTTCACTTTCTCGTATCTTGTCACGTGAATGATAAGTTCTATTCTATTTTTATTAAAACATTCGAATGTCAAAATTTGTAAAGGTGATCAAGAAAATAGTCCATTACATATTGGGCAATAGAAGATCTCATTGGTGTTCCGAGTATTTGTTTATAATATTTATTGTCAAACAAAAAAATATTAGTATTAAAAATAAATTCAAGGATTTCAAAAAATGGGAATATGACTGTTATTTTGAATTAAATTCTGTGTTTCTGTAGTACTATTTTTTAATAAATTTAGGGGCATTTTACTATATAGTAAAATAATATCTACGTTTATAAGCACATCATTTTCGAGGATTGTTTAATCATTAACAGAAAATACAAAATCAAAAGAGTCTTTCGAAAAGTACATATTATTGTATTATTTATTTAAAATATCACAAAAAAAATTAGTAATTTTACTGTTAGGCTAATGTATGGGCGAAATAATTGATCTAAGAGATAAATTAGGCTTATACCTTTTAGGAAGACCGGTCAAATTGAGTTACATTGAATTATTTTGAAATATGGTGGTGATAGTACTATTTAATTTCTTGTAAGATTTTTCATCACATATAATGTTGTATGAGAGTTCACCGTAATATTGTTTATTTATAATAACTGTAACATTGTCTTTACCTGATTTTGTTATTAATAAATTATTATGATCTTTAAAAAAGTTTTTGTTGTTTTAAAATGTCAAAATAGTTGTTAGATAAATTTGGTTTTTGAGTAAAGTTTGTTATTAAATTCTTTAATTTAGCTCTAAATAAGTTTTTCTTATTTTTATTTAGTCCATATAATACATTTTTAATTTCAGTTAAGAATTTTGGAATTGAGATGCCTTTCATCTATTTTAACCAAGTAAACGAAAATATTTAATAAAATGTTAGATGTTAGATCTTAAATTTAAGATCTAACATCTGTATTATTTTTGTAAAATAAAATATCTTCTATTTTTGAAAACTAATACTTCTATATTTGATATAAATTAAAGGATAAAAGCTTTATGTAAGAAAATATAATAGTGGAATAACAAATCAAAAAAAAAATTTTTTTTGGTGTTTCCTATTATTTGTGAATTTATCCAGAGTTACCTGCCAAAAGGGAATCATAAAAAGCTTTAGTAATTATTTTTTTACAGGAGAAGATAATAAATTGGGTGACTGGAATTGGATAAAAAAATTCTATTTCAAACTTAACTTATCGTTCTCTCTCCAAAAAAAGGACAACTGACTAATCTCTCCGCATGTATTAATACAAAAGCGTTTGGGTTACTGTTACCTTTTTCTTACCTTTGAGAAACTGGTTTACTCGTTTTGACTGCTTTAAAGTACAAACATCAAAACAAGCTGCAAATAGAAAATGAGTTCAGAGTGTCTATTTCGAATAGGAAACTAAACCTAGATAAGCTGTGCATTTTAAAACGCATATTGGTCTATGTCCATATAAATGTTATAAGTACATATATTTTATTATGATTATAATATTGTAAATTTAAATAAGAAAAATAATTGTTATGTCTGGTTCCTTTAATCGGCGCCAGCCCAGTGCAGCATCGGCACTCCTCCCTAGGGTACTATTTGAGGACCTCTGCGTTAACGTAACCTTATAAGGATGTATAATATTCTTTTCAGAAAATACGGCATGTTTTTGTTGCTGGAGCAAAATGTCACTGGTTATTAAGATAAGAACACTATATTTCATAAAATGCTTAGATAGGAAATCATGGTTCTTGGACTAAGACCGTGTCAAATTGTGTGTGTCCAGCCACGTGAAAGCCCTCGTACAATATTTAGATAATTGCCAAACGTTGAATTTTATCATAACAAATTGTCAGAGTATACTAAATACAAAAATATATAATAAATAAAATATATTTTTTTAAATAGAACACAAGTTATGTTTTCTCGCCATTTTATTCATTTAAAAAAAAAACTTTTTTTAACCACCCGATATAGGCTAGATGACTACTAGGATAAACCTTTCACCTAAAGTAAAAAATAAATTTAAAGTGAAAAGTGGAGTTATTACTTACTTGGTCTCCTTCTGCCTGTCCTAAGGAAACTTCTATATATTGTCGTTCTTCTCTGCTTATCGAGGGATGGGTAGCTGGACTACTTTGGCCGAATATGAGGTATAAAGCACACCACGCTATCCCAAACCCACCGAAGATATAGAAAGTAGCTGGCCACCCTACCGAGGATGAAGCAATGTACCCGGTTACAATCGACGATAGAATGGATCCACAACTAACACCTAGAGAATAGTAAAACTAGTAGACATTTAAATATTAAGCCCTGTATTTACTAAAGAGGTTTAAATTTAGACCAGGTCTAACTCGACAGTCATAGTTTTAAAATGACATAAGCAAATTTTTTTCTAAATGTCTAAATTACAAAATGACAGTGATATAAGCAAAACACAACAGGGAAACTACCAGTTTTAGTTGCCTTATCAATTAGATCTGGTCTAACTCTTAAACCTTTTTTAGTGAATTCGGGGGTAAAAGGTTTTTGTCTTAAAATATCTATTACTCGATTGCGCATACAAAGGAGGTCTTTAATAGTCATGTTTGTATTATTTGGTATAGTCAGCAGTGAGGTTATCGTGCGGGTCATACGATTTATCAACGACAAACTTTTTAAGTTTGTTTTTTTATTACGTGTAATTATATCCTCCGCATAAAATCCGGAAGATGAATTAGAAAGACCTATGATATTTTCATATGAAAAAATGAGGATAAACATATAAATACCAGCAGTTGCAAAAATCTTGGAGATGTCACTTCAAAGTCAGATTGACAAGTCAATGACAAAATGAGTAATAGAAAACAATTTTCGGGATTTTTGCATCCACAATCGAAAAATATTTTTTTATATCTAATAAAATATTACGAAAATGAAAATTCACCGGCCAATATCCAGGAGACAGTAGCAAAAGCTCTGGGAATCGGTATAAGAACTGTGCAGAAAATTGTGCATGAAAACAAGTATAATTTACTACCGAAGAAGATTAAGAAATGTACACGAAAAAAGCCAAAGACGGAAGACTTAAGTGACAATGTAAAAATGGATGTTCGTAAAGCAATTTACGATTTATACACATCAAAAACTAATATAACCCTTCAAGTTTAAAAAAGAAGCTTTAAAAAATCGAGGCATATTGGAAATTGGACTAAACTCGTTGTTAAAATTAATGAAAATGTTGGGTTTTCGATATAAAAAGGACTGTAATCGAAGATTTTTATGCAAGTTGCCACATATAGCAAGTCAGCATTTCCAGTTTTTAAAGAAATACACGGAAAATGTTAATTCAAAATTTAGAAAAGTGGTATTTTTAGACGAAACTTGGATATTTTCTAATGGAAGTGGTTCGAAATCTTGGCAGGACGAGTCTGTAAAAAGTGCCAAGAGAAAAAAGGGATGTGGGACGGGAAAACGGTTCATCATTTTGCATGCAGGTTCTTCAATAGGATTTCTCCCAGGTGCAAGTTTACTGTTTTCTTCAACATTCAAAAGTTTGGACTACCATGATAATATGAACTGTGAACTATTTGAAAAATGGTTAAAAGAACAACTGATTCCAAATTTAGATGCTACATCGTTGATCATTCTGGACAATGCATCTTATCATTCAAGAATCTTAAATAAACAACCTATTTCATCCTGGAAGAAAAGTGATATTTATGACTAGCTAATAAAACAAAAACAAAATCCTTTACCCAATATGCTGAAACTGGAACTTCTTTTAATGGAAAAATCTATTAAAAAATCAACAATATATGCCGTAAATGAAATATTATGGGAAAATGGACATGATGTTTTACGACTGCCGCCATACCATTGCCAGTTCAACGCAATAGAATTAATATGGGCTGGGGCAAAATCATATTACGAAAAACACGTGAACGATGGTCTTACATCAGATGAAATGGAGCCGGAGTACTGGAAGAAATCTGTGGAACTCACAGAGAAATTAATATGGGATTGGTGGAATCGAGAACGAGTTCTAGATGTCGAAATAGCACCAATGATCATTGCACCATTGGAGGACGACTCAGAAGATGAGGACTTTTTAAGTGATGATGATATTTTTTAGTCTATAATATTAAAAAGTTTCTAAAGGAGTATATTAGTCTTCGACGTGCATAAATCATAAATTGCATTATGAATATCCATTTTTGCATTGTAACCTAAGTCTTTTGCCTTTGGATATTTTCGTGTAAATTTCTTAATCTTCTTCGGAAGTAAATTATGTTTTTTTTTCATGCACAAGTTTCTATACATTCCTTATACCGATTCTCAGAGCTTTTGTCACTGACTCCTGGATATTAGCCAGTGAATTATAATTTAAACATTTTTTTGTTAGAACTGACACCATTTTTTTGCTTACTTTTTTAGAACATTTGTAATTTTGTAGGCAATAAATAAATAATTATAGAATACTTGTTCCAATTTTAAAGCGTGTTTAAAATAAGTAAATTTTTTTATTAATTATAAGACACAATTTGATATATAAAAATCGGTAAAATCGCTTTGCCAGAAACTCGGGGCTAACGAAAAATATATATATATATATATATATATATATATATATATATATATATATATATATATATATATATATATATATATATATATATATATATATATATATATATATATATATATATATATATATATATATATATATATATATATATATATATATATATATATATATATATATATATATATATATATATATATATATATATATATATATATATATATATATATATATATATATATATATATATATATATATATATATATATATATACGTCTCGGAAATGTGTCTTCCAACTCCCGTGTAGTACGGGTGTTTTTGTCAGAGTTTGGATGATATTAATTTATTTTCACTTGTAATTATGTGAGAATGTAAACCAAATTATTTAATGGTATGTACAATGGTATCAATTTCCTGTGGACCAAAACGATCTATTACTAATCCTAGGTTAGGTTAGGTTAGCTGAACAGCCTCCTTCAAAAATCATCAGGTTAGAAATAAATTTGTATAAAATAAAATATTACTTCCGCATCTCCAAGAGATGGGAAGTAATAGTATCAAACTTGTGAAAAACATTATTTCGGCGAAAAAAAGTTCTGTCTGTCAGGTTACGCGATAAATTTTAAAAGAATTGGACAATCGAGGGAAATTTTTTGTAAATGATCGTGTATTGTATCCTTTCATGAGTCTTTGTATATATAGATTTTAATAATAAGCCCTCTTTGATACTTCTGTGCGAAAGTAAGAGGTTAGGGAAAAAAGAAAACGGGATTATGGGTACCTAGATATACAGATCCCAAATTAAGAACATATTTGATATTTAATAGTAACTTTAATAATATTGAGGGGTTGAAATTTACCCATTTGCCTTAAAGAATGCAATGTAAGTCACAAACTAGGATGTTTTTTCCGTTTCTACTATGGACGTTATTTTACTGTTATTCCAACTCTTATCTCTTTTATAATATACAGTGGTTTGATTTAGATTTAAGGTTTTCAAAAACGACACATGATTATTAAGATTTTTATTAGTAATGCTATAAACATCTGGTATGTTAGATAGCTTTTTAATAAGCATATCCGTATGTATTTTTACATTTACAGTTGTAATTTTAAGTTTGTTTGCCTAGAATAATATTGCATCAATAATAAATTATTTGTCTCAATTACCAATAAAAGACATATTTATTATAAAATAAGTGTTTTATTTTTACTAAAATTTTATAAACTTAACACACACGTTACAATAGCTATTAAAAAATGATGGTGCAAAACCGGTTAAATCTGACGCCTTAAAGTCATTGAAACTAAACGATAAGTTTGACAGTTTTTCGCATCTGGTTTGGTTTTATCTGGGCCCTATACTTGAATAAGCTTACCATAGGCAGAATATTTGTCCGAATGTTATTAAATGACTATAAGAGGAAGCAAATTGTCTTCAATAATTTATATTTTTAGGAGTAAAGACTTACCAGAGTATAGTATAATACCTAGAGTCGATCTTTCTTCAGCAGGTGCCCACTTGCCTAGTAGCGTATGAGAAGAGGGAAACATGAAACCTTGATTTAGTCCTAGAATAAAATAATAACCATAAATATATGTTTTAATTAATTGGAAAAATTGGAAAGTACCTTCGTAGTAAAATGTATTATTAATATAATATAATCCTTAATTTGACCATTATCTTTCGAAGATTCTTAATTCTTCACCTTTAACAATAATATTTACAGAATAGCACCTTCATCACATATTAGATTTCCTTTAAAGGGGCTAGGACATCGAGGCGTATGCCATGATTTATATTATAAATATCCAAAAGCAAACATATCTAATTTATTTTGCCCGGAAAACCCTTTTTCCCGAACAGGGACAAAATAGCTTTCACTTTATTTACAATAAACTCCGTTCATAAATCCTAATTAAAAACTTTTTTTTTTTGGTTTTTAACCCGTCTAAGCGCAAAATAAGAGAAAATTCTGAAAATTGGCAACACGTCCCGGGTCCAAATTTATAATGATTCCAAAAAAATATATTATTTTTTGATATCTAAAATGAATTTGTAAGAGGAAAACTGTGGTTATATCTTACATTTAATAAAAAATTGGCGCAGCAGGTGCCATTTAAAAAAAAATAATTTCACCATTTTTTTATTTACGTATAGATATGATTTTTTTAATAAAATGTAAAGGTATTTTTAAATGTGTTCAGATTATTTGTTGCGTTTAGATTGACAAATAAAAATCTTTTTTGGCTTTTTCGCAACTGAGTAAAAATATTTAACTTTAAATTAATTGAAGCAAATATTTAATAAAATTACATATCTCAACATGTAGACTAGTCTGTCTACGGAATGTTTCGATACATATATAAACAATATTATTTAAGCAAGCATAATAAATTATATCATTTACCTTAAGTTTTTATAGACACATAGTAGTTGTACAAATACTTTCATCCTATCAATCTAAACGCAACAAATAATCTGAACACATTTAAAAATAACATTATAGATGGCTTCAAACTATCATTTTTTTCATATCTAGGATACATGTCAAACAAACTGACAAATTTTAAAATTTTGAAATCAATTCTTTTCTATTATTTAATGTTTCTCTCTTACGATCGGCGCACTGATGAGTCCCGATAGGATGAAAGTATTTGTACAACTACTATGTGTCTATAAAAACTTAAGGTAAATGATATAATTTATTATGCTTGCTGAAATAATATTGTTTATATATGTATCGAAACATTCCGTAGACAGACTAGTCTACAAGTTGAGATATGTAATTTTATTAAATATTTGCTTCAATTAATTTAAAGTTAAATATTTTTACTCGGTTGCGAAAAAGCCAAAAAAGATTTTTGTTTGTCAATCTAAACGCAACAAATAATCTGAACACATTTAAAAATAACATTATAGATGGCTTCAAACTATCATTTTTTTCATATCTAGGTTACATGTCAAACAAACTGACAAATTTTAAAATTTTGAAATCAATTCTTTTCTATTATTTAATGTTTCTCTTATGATCGGCGCACTGATGAGTCCCGATAGGATGAAAGTATTTGTACAACTACTATGTGTCTATAAAAACTTAAGGTAAATGATATAATTTATTATGCTTGCTTAAATAATATTGTTTATATATGTATCGAAACATTCCGTAGACAGACTAGTCTACATGTTGAGATATGTAATTTTATTAAATATTTGCTTCAATTAATTTAAAGTAAAATATTTTTACTCAGTTGCGAAAAAGCCAAAAATGATTTTTGTTTGTCAAAATGTAAAGGTTTATACTTTTAAATCTCCGTTTCCGGACGATTGAAAATGACACACGGGGACTCTTTTTAGAGGTTTTTGGAGTCGAGAAATCGATTAGTGAAATTTTTTTTTTTCGAAAATGGTGGCTGTCGAATAGCTAAAAATTTCAAAAAATCCGATATTTTCTATTTCTCTTTAAGGAAGTTCGCTAGATTGTGTTAAGACCGAAAAAAATAAGATGTTTGAAAAATCGCTCATGCTCGATCCGGAGGGCGAAAAAACAAATACGACATCAAACTTCGTAATGTGGGGGTCATTTTATCCGTAAATCACGAAAAAAAATTTTTTTTTTGAAGTTTTTTTTTATTTGCGTATAGGTAAGATTTAACTTTATAGAAAATTGAAAAAGTTTATATTCAGATATATTATACAGGATACTTAAAACTATAGTTCCTGTATAATATATATTATACAGGATGAATAAAAATTAAATGCAGAAAGTGAATAAAATATCAGTCGATAATATGCAGGTACAAAAGTTGAAAAGAAGTTATGCAGGGTGCATGCCTAAAAAATATAATAATTAATGCAAAACAGGTGATTATATTGCAAATTGATGCGTAGCATTACTTGGATATAGTTTTTATTTACGTATTGAGCAGTTTTAACATTTAGAATGAAATTGAAATGTTTATTCCTAATATACAGTGCATAGACGCAATACAAGTGCAGCTGCTGAAGCGTTCTCGGCGTGATCCATTTTCATTCAGTTCTTCTCCACACGTATATAAAAGACGATACACAATATGACGGATAGAAAGATTGTGAATTAACTTTTGTTTCATGTATAGAACACCCCGAAACAATTATTTCAAAAAAAAGTTCGATCTTTACAGCTTTGAATCTCAAAATTTGGTTTCGGGGCTCTATATGGCACGCTCGTAAGCCAACCTCACGGTTGCTTCAAGCATTTGCTAGAAGACTAACTATAAATTTATTTCATGTTTGAGAGCAAACGAAAAGCAGAAAGAATATTTTTGTAACAATAATAATTTCAATTTTATGTAACTATTAACCAAGTCAACAAGTTAATTTTTTTGTTTGTTCATATAAATAGGTACCTACTAAAAGTTTTTGATATGATAAGGTTTTTAATTTGATTTTGATTGAATAAACAAGGATGTTTGGTGTATAAATTTATTGTTACTTTTTTGGCATTAGATATTTGTTATTTTAAAATTTAGCTTCTCTACTTTTATATAAGTAAATGGATAAATCAAAACAAAACAGATTAGTAAAAGAACTCTATTATATAGAGTCCATTTAAGCTTTCAGTGTGCTATTCATGGGTGCAGGTGGTTCTTTAACAATTATTGCACTCTGATAGGAGGTAAAAGAAAGTCTGGCCCCATCAATATTCTAAAGTAGAATTAGAATCTTAAGCGAGTTGATGTGATATCTTAAGACTCTTTGCACAAACACAATATTTACTTGTGAAATGTGAAATGAATATTGTTCGTTCTAAAAAATAATATATTTTCGATATACCATCTATAAGTCTATAATAATAAGTTATGTAGTTTTCCAATACCTGTGGAGAAATCTAGCAAAAAATCAAGCATTACGTAGTAATGAACTGGTAAAATGTTGGTGCGAATCTCAGAAAAATATTTAAAAATTATCCTGAAAAAACACTACTTAACAAATTGATTTTAAAATGTCTGCAAGAATTACGTGTGGTATAGAGATGAACTGAAAACATTGTGGTAGGAATTCAAGCCGGCGGATCAAAATGGCGGCCAAATATAATATTTGAACTCGGGACAAAATTACCCTTCCAGGATTTCATGGATCTTCATGTTTAGGGTTTTTAGATACCAAAAAAAATATGTTCTCAAATCCGTAGGTCTGTCTATCTCACAGTTCGCCGTATACCTAAACACTATTTACTCGAAAGACTTCAGATTTTGCTCGAACATTGGGGGTCACACAGGGTGATCTGCTAACATTTCGGCAAAAATGCAATATGTCGGAATAAAATGGTGGACTAGTGAAATGTTAGTTAGTTAAAATCATAACCTTAAAACTAATTATCCAATTTACCTCAAATTTTGAAAATATAAATCAAATTAGAATAAACTTGTAACATTTTGGTACAAATCCAAGATGGCAAAACAAAGTGTCGGCCTAAAAAATAGTGGTACGAATTCAAGATGTCAGAATAAAATGGCGGCAAATAAAGTTTAACAGTCATATTCACTCAACCCAAGTAGCACTTTTAGTCATGAATACATCATGACTTTTCATTGAAGTAACCAGAACATGGTGTCGTTACGTTCTGTTTATGCTGAGACTACATAGTCACTACCAAAATGGGAAACAATTTTAGGGTAACTATTTCGTGAATAACATGTAACTTTGACTATTACGTAGATAGTACGGAATTGTGTAGTTCCATTTAAGTAGCCGAATAGTAATAATTCACCCTATTCGTCACTTCCTTATTTCTGTCTTTATTTAATCCGTTTTAAAAATATGAATGGTTCGTTTTAATAAAAACAAACGGTCGATCGCGAGTGCTTTTTGAGTAGATCTCGAGAAGAAAATTTCTTTTGATAAGTAGGTACTTAACTAAACTACTAAAATTTATTACGTAATAAAATAACACTCTGCTAGCGGCAAAAGGCGGCTTTATCAAAGGAACGCGCGGTACTTGTCAAAGAAAAGCCGCGTTTTTTATTCTTGCCGCTTTTCTAGAAATTTAGGGCGGCGCGTTTGACGGGAACATTCGAGACTTTCGTTCACGCCGATATAAATGTTGCGCCTGCAGGAATTGGAGTCATTCTGAATTGCAACTTGAAGGCAATACTACGTCGATACAAAGTTTATTATTAAATAGTACAAAATGAGTGCAGCGAAGAATTTTTGTTTTGTATGGTGAAGGATAAGTGCATTTGTCTTATTTGTCGTGCGTCAGTTGCAATACCTAAGGGTGGTAACTTAGAGAGGCATCATAAAACGGTTCATAAAAACTATGAAACGGATTATCCGCCACAGAGTGAATTAAGAAAACGAAAAGTACGTGATTTGATATCTTGTTTGAAAAAACAACAAACCATGTTCACGAGACCAGCCAAACAATCAAAAGCTGCTACGATCCCGTTATTTAAAATATCTCATATATTGGCGAAACACAAAAAACCATTCGAAGATCGGATCGGTTGTGAAGGAAGCATTTATTGAAGCGGGTGAGACTTTACTTGGAGATTTTAAAAATAAAACAGAAATCATGTCTGCTATTAGAGAACTTCAGTTATCTCGTCCGACTGTTACAAGGCATATTGAAGTCATGAGTCAGGACATGGCAGATAAACTAAAAAATTATATCATGGAATGTACATACTTTTCTTTACAGTTCGACGAATCCACCGATATGACAGACACTGCCCAGCTGTGTATTTTTATTTGGATGGTATTCAATGACATGTTGGCTAAGGAAGAATTTTTGACAATCATTCTTCTGAAGACCCGTGGCGAAGATATATATGACGTTTTCTTCAATTTTGTAAAAAAACTACAAGCTACCAATATATAAATTAGTGTGCTTTACAACTGATGGAGCAGCAGCAATGACTGGAAACAAAAACGGTTTTGTGGCATTGTGTCGAGCTAATGAAGATTTCCCTTAATTTTTTTCAATCCACTGCATTATACATCAACAAGTTTTGTGTTCAAAAGTTTTAAATACGGAGGAAATTATGGGCATTGTAAAAAAAATTGTGAATTCCATCCGTGCACGTAGCTTGCAACGGCGGCTCTTTAACTTGCAGTTGGAAGATAGGGAGTCAGCTGAACACACTGATTTAGTTCTTCACACGAACATCAGGTGGTTGAGACGCGGAAAATTCCTAGAAAGGTTTCAAGAATTATTGCCCGAAATAACAGCTTTTCTAGACGAAAGAGGTGATGACACTCATATGTTGAAAAACGAAAAATGGCTGACTGACTTGGCATTTCTGACTGACATCACAATGCACTTAAACACTATTAACTAGGAGGCAAAGGAAAAACTGTTATTGAGATGATTAGCGCAGTAAACGCATTCAAAAGTAAATTGCAACTTATGATAGATCAATCGAAAAGAAAGGATCTGAAACATTTTCCGTCTTTAAAAGCAAGGATTCCTAAGTTGAATTATGATACGTATAAGGCTGAATTATCAAATATTTTGGTACAATTCGAAATGCGTTTTTATGATTGTAGTAAATTGGCAAATGTAGCATCATTTATGAATTATCCTTTTTCATGTAAAAACATTGAGGAATTAGCTACTGAAATAGCAAGTCAGTTAAATATGAACTCATGTTCTGTTGAAAATGAATTGGTGCAGATTATATCAGATATACATCTCAAAGCTACAGCATCTGATACAAATTTCTGGTGGTTTATATCTGAAAATAAATATCCGAATCTAAGGCAAATCGCCCTTCAACTGACAGCAATGTTTGGGTCAATTTACTTGTGCGAGTCTGCATTTTCTGAAATGAAAATAATTAAGTCAAAATATCGCAATCGACTAACTGACGATCATATGTCATCATGCTTGCGATTAGCACTCAGTGGTTACGTTCCATCTTATGAAAAGTATGCTGAGGACATGCATTGCCACGCTTCAACATCCAAAGTCACTCCTTAGTTAAGTTTAACACCATATGTAACTCTTTTGTTTTGTAACAACCAATAAACTCGCAATTTTGAATAACTATGAGTTTTTCCACTGATATTGTAGAGAAGAACCTAACTAAACCTAACCCAAACCTTGACTAAAATAATGTATATTGTGCGGAAAGCTAATATCTATATATGCTACGGTACACCCTACCTAGGTAGGTAGGTAGGGTGTACGTATCGGGTATGTATGACAACCCCGCATCACACATACTTGCACCCTTTCTGAGTAGATCGTAAGTAGTCTAAAAATATTGAGGTAGATCGCCAGCATTTCAAGTTTGAGTACCCCTGGTGTAGAGCGTATAGAATACGTTATTGGTATTTAAGGTAATACATGGGTTTCGCGTAGTTTTCTGGCTATACCAAGGACATAAAATTAAAACGCAGGCCAGTTCTCGGGTGAATATGCTGATGATAGTCTTAAAAAAATTACGCGCCTTTCAAAATCGTTAATTTTCAATACGTTTTGGTCAAATATATTGGCCAAAAATGTAATTTTGGACATTTTTAATCTTTATACTCATAAAAACAAACATCATAGCTAAATATTTACAGAAGAGAGAAAAAAAAACAATGGCGTTCTATTGGACTTTTAGTTTTAGGTTGGCTGCACTTCTTTACTGACAAAATTACCTAACATCAAGTGTCTACGGGTGCTCCCAAACGCTTTCATAATTTTAGATTCTTTAAATACTTCACTTATACCCAATTACACTGAAGTCTTGAATACTAAGGTGGTGCGAATAAAGTTATCTACAAAGTTCTTATTAAACCTATACTGTATATTATTACCGAACGGTTACGATTTGGGAACATTCCGCCGGTTCTTTCAAATTTAATGCGTTGAGTCGGAGATTTGCGGTACTTGAGGCAGATATATCTGTCATGTATCATAACCATAACCTTTTGTTACGTTTTTATTTTTTGTTTCCTTAAAATACCGCTTTAGGTTGTTTTGTTCAGGTATGACAAAGCCAAGTTGTGATATTTTTAATTTTCTATAAAATGTGACTTAGTGACGAAAGCTACTTTTTTTTCTTATGGTACGTGAAGCCATTGTGAACCATTTTAAGTTGTTACTCATAGACGATAATACAATACATACACAACTAATTAATTAAAATAATAATGACTTTAGACAGTGGCGATAATAGAAACCCACCCGCTAAATTGATGCAATATTTCCAAAGGTTTAAATACTCTCTAATATATATATATATATATATATATATATATATATATATATATATATATATATATATATATATATATATATATATATATATATATATTATCGTTAGTTTTTCGCAAAATATGACTAAATTTTTTTTTTTTATATTCACAACCTCTGTCAGCGTCAGTTGTAAATGTAAGGTTATGTTTATGTTTTACTTTAATAATCTAATCGAACTATCTAGTACCAACTTACTTTTTCTTTTAGAGTTTTAACAAATAACAATGTTTGTGCAAGCGATCAATGAGAGTTGTCTGCCAAGTGAATTTAGTAATGTAATATGTATTGAAGAAGGCCTACAAAATAGAGTTTCTTTTATGCTAATCTTAAAGAGCTTCTGCCTCAAATTGAGGTGCTGAATGAAGTAAAACATACACTAAGACATTACATTACAGGATAAAAAATATAGTAATGTGTAATATTTAATAACTTTTTTTGGAGTAAACTTAAACTTAAGACATTTACTGTCATAGTCATTTACACATTCAGTACAAACACTTTATAATTACAAGCAACAAATAGGTTAACCAGGCTTAGATATATTTCTCCATATGACCAATGGCTGAGAACTTCTTGTCTGAATCAGCATTCATTTTAAAAAATCACAAAAACTAATATAATAAAATACTAAACCAACAAACCTCATTAGAAACTTACGTAGGCGGAAATTAAACAAAACGATTTTAGTAGCAATATGGCCGAACCAATCAAAAATTGGTTACTCTATTGTTGTCACTGTCCTTATAAAATCACCGACCGTATCTCGTACCAGCGCCCCCTATCTCCGGAATCTCAAGTATAAGAGGTAATAGTTTACTTGTAGTAAATAATTACCGTAATTCTTACTTCTAAGTTGCAACAGAATAATAACGACTGGTAATAGCCAGTTTAAAGTAGCAGTAGACGATAACTTTTTCTACTCTGCAACGACTCGTTTTACTTTATACGAGTAGCAATACGTTATAGGAGTACATTTGAACGTAATGGAGTAGTCTCTGCATAGTTCAAGAAGGTACTGATACTTAAGAGTTGTAATTTAGTAAACAGATTAGAAACAGTAATTTTGAATAATTACTATTATTTAATGGAAAAGAAATGACGACCTTGGAGTCAATTTCTTAAGTAGTTGCTTGGCAGTAGTTATTATATAATTACTTTACATGGAAAATTACTATAAAGTATTATTCGC
Source organism: Kuschelorhynchus macadamiae (assembly GCA_030620095.1). Lineage (NCBI taxonomy): Eukaryota > Metazoa > Arthropoda > Insecta > Coleoptera > Curculionidae > Kuschelorhynchus > Kuschelorhynchus macadamiae. The sequence goes on from JAUTXW010002971.1 coordinate 484,034, forward strand.
AGTTACAAATACATATATAATACTTAAAAAAGTGTTTGTTGATATATAGTAGTATTATTAGTAATAAATACGTAAAAGCTCTTAGAGAGTAGTATTGAAAACAGTTGTAGCTACTTTAGTGCTAGCTGGGAGATGGAAAGGTTTCAATTTAGACCAGGTCTAATTTGACAGCTATAGCTTTAAGATGACATATGCAACAATGAAATAAATATTTATTATAAATGTCACAAATTACAAAACATGACAGTAAATAAATAAGATAAAGCTAGAAAACCAAGAGTTTTAACTGCCATGATAACTAGATCCTGTCCAATTCTTACATCTTCTTAGTGAATATGGGGGTAATTTGTAGTAAGAATTCAATATTACGGAACAAAAATGGTGATCTGGTGAAATGCACTACTTATTTATTTTAAATTATTTAAAAATCAAGTGTGGGATGGGTAAAAACTGATAAAGTATTGGTAAGAATATAGTGGAGTAAAACCGCACCTAATAAAAATGTTAAAAATGTACCGTTTTTTGTAGTTATAAAGATAAATATCTATGCATCTCCCGATCTTCCTTGTTTTAATAAGGAATGTTTAAGTTAGATATTGAAACGTTGGCTCTCTAAAAATAAGTCATATTATTATCTCAAAACTGACATATTGATTATTACTATACAATATAAAGGATTCACTACAGGCTATTCATGTTCTCATCTTAAAATTTCAAATTCTATTTTTCTAAAGCAAGAATGTTATTAATATAAGTTTACACTCGATATAATACAAATGTCTTTCCTACCTTGTATTACCCTGCATATCATAACTCCAGTCGATCCTAGTTGTTCGGCTGCGTATGGAATAAACATAAATGCAACGGAATTAAAACAAAAGGATGAAAGTAAGAAATATTTGGCTCCATACGTTTTTGCTAGATACCCAGCTAGTACTTGAAGACAAATATAGCCCCAAAAGAAAGAAGAAAGGATGACGCTAGTGTTGTTCCAATCGTAAGTCTGCAAATAAAAATGTCATTTTCTTATTTTATTTTAATTTACTGTTCTACTTGTCATTGTTAATATTGGTTATTCTTATGCTTTCTGATTGAGGATTACATCAGAAATATATCAATCAAAATAAACTGCTGGCCACTTGAAAAAGTTCACCTGCATTTTTTGGCAAAATTTAAGTTCGAATATTTTTAAAACGAGACGAGATACTGGAGTGCGGTTTTTAGCTGTATCTTGCTAATTTTATTACATATAACCGATATTAGCTAAAAAGTTATTTATATAGGGTGTTAAACAACACTTTGCAAATTTTTCAATTCTTTATTTGTTCCGAAAATCTACAAAAACAATTTTTTAGTTCTAATTGTTAGATTAGCGCAATCCTTGGTGAAATTATAAAAAACAATTTCAAACTTTTTTTTAATTTTTAATATTTTTTAAGATATGATTTTTTTGTCAAAAAATTTAATTTTTCTTTTTAATAAGCTGTACACCACTGTCACCTTTATTTTAAATAGAGCCCAGTACATTTTTATTAATTATCGTATTCAGCTTAAAATAAGCTTATCAACATATATCACAAATTGAATTCTTGTTTATTGTACAGGGTGCTGAAATATACGTGCATAATCTTTAGGATTGCTAGGTTTTTAACTAACCTTGCCGCCTTTTTTTTCACACCCTGTATATGTTCAGCGTAGTGCAGACCGTGCACATTATAAAAAAATATGACTTAGGACCGACCTTCTAGCAAGAAAACTTTACATCAAATGGCTAATAAAAAGTTACAGCTTATTATGTAGAGAAATTAAATTTTTTGAGAAAAAAGTTATATCTGAAAAAATATTAAAAATTTAAAAAAAGTTTGAAATTGTTTTTTACAATTTGACCAAGGATTACGCTAATCTAACAATTAGAATTAAGAAATGGTTTTTGTAGATATTAGGAACAAATAATAAATTGAAACATTTGCTGAGTCTTGTTTCACTCCCTGTGTAAATAACTTTCTAGTTTAGGTATATGTAATATAATACAATACAACTTAAAATCGCACCTCAGTATCTCGTCTCGTTTTAACAATATTCGAACTTAAAATTTACCAAAATATGCAGGTGAACTCTTTCAAGTGGCCAGCAGTTTATATCATCCGTTTACTTACTTAAAAAGCAAAGAAACTTACATTTTAAATCAACAAATATCTATTTTTAAACAGAGGAAATAACAATATTACATCAATCAATATGAATTTTATAAATTAAACTTTCGTTTATTAAATTTAAAATCAAATTAAATTCAAAATTTTACTCAACAAGTTTGAATAATAGTGTAAACAGTGGCGACTGCTATTTAGGGCCACGTTTTCGTTTGTGTTTTATGATTGCCACGGAAGACGGTCCTGTAGAGTTTTGACTTCGGGAGATAGTTTGGAATCTGTCTGAATGATAATTACTAGTTTTCAGATCGAGTTAAGTGTAATAAGCTCTGTATGTTATAGTTAAGGGTCAACTAATGTTGACGGCCTTTCATTAGCAGATCAATTAAAAATTATACAGCTGTATAATTTAATAAATAAAATAAAGCTGTGGACTCGGAAGTCGAATCAAAGTTGCAGCAAATAAAAGAATATGTATTCGGGGTATAAATAAGTCATGCCAAATATATATATATATATATATATATATATATATATATATATATATATATATATATATATAAATATAGGGTGTCCCAAAAGGTCCTTTCAATAATTTAGGAATACAAAGATTTGATTAAAATATCGCGATTTAGCCATTCTTATATATTTGTGTATATATATATATATATATATATATATATATATATATATATATATATATATATGTTGATTTTTACTCCTTCACGGATGGAAAAATACAATGTGTTTTCATTCCAGGTGTATATCCGTTCACTACTGTCGTTCTGAAAAGAACAGTTTTGCTGACGTTTCGCCAAAATCACATTTAGCATTTTCATTTCCTTTATCTGCTGGAAGGATTGTGATGTCTTTAAAGTCGAGCAGATGTCCTAAACTTTATGGTTTACCAAAAATACACAAACCAGGGGTGCCCATCAGACCTATTGTTAGTGCTGTTAATTCGCCGCTACAAAAACTGGAGAAATACCTTTCTGAAATTATGCAACCAACTGTAGAAAAAGCTGATTCTTTTGTAAAAAACTCGGAGCATTTCACTCGAATTATACGAGATATCAAATATCAAATCGGGCAAATGTATAAACAAATGGATGGTGCTCCAATGGGGTCCTCACCAGTAGTCGCGAATTTATTTATGATATACTTCGAGAAAGAAGCTCTTGAGAAAGCAAGTTTAAAGCCCAAATTATGCATTCGTTATGTGGATGACATATTTATTATATGGCAACATGGTCATGCAGAGCTCGAAAACTCACGTAAATTCAATCCACCCCAGAATACAATTTACTCTAGAGTTAGAGGAAAACAACAAACTACCACTTTTAGATGTTTTAGTCACAAAACTGCATAACGGACATTTTGAATACACCGTGCATAGAAAACCAACACATACAGACAGATATTTAAACGCAAAATCAGATCATCACCCAGCACAAATTCAAGCTGTGGCAAATACCCTAATATCCAGATCCGTGCGGTTAACTGAAACACAGACGAGACAAAACGAACTTAAGGTAATATCTAGTGCTTTAAAGAAAAATGGCTACACAAATCGTACCATAGAGAAAGCTATTAATGCACAGGTTTCCCGAACAACGAACAACAAAAATTATGAACCGGGAAAGCAACGAGTAGTCTTATCATATATAAAGGGCACAACAGACAGAATCGGAAGAATTGTTAGGAAACACAACATACAAATAATACACAAGCCACAAACAACTATAGGTAAACTACTTGGAAACCCAAAAGATAAAATGAAACTGGAAAACCACGGAGTATACAGTATTCCGTGCCAGGACTGTGAAAAGTTGTACGTGGGGCAAACTAACAGGCGAATATCAGCAAGAGTGGAAGAGCATAAATCAGCATCAGAAATAAACAAACAACCTCAGCTTTATTCCTACATCATCAGGAAACCGGCCAAAAAAATAAATTTCGATGGGTGTAGGGAGATTGCCAATATCGAACATTATAAGACCAGAATAATTCGAGAAGCCATAGAAATTGAAAAACAGGGTGATTTGAATAAAAGGGACGAATCTAAATTTTAAAACTACCAACAGTATGGAAGACAATAATCAGACAAATCTAAAATTGCAAAAACTCAAGCACAATATATATATATATATATATATATATATATATATATATATATATATATATAAGTTATTGGCACTTAAAAATATTCCAAGGCTTGCTAGAAATGTTTATCCAAACATTCATATGCACTATATTGCTTATTTAATAGCATATTTTTCTTCATATTTGGAAATAGCATGGGCTTCCTTGTAGGCTCATAGCTAGTCAGGCAGTCCTGGGAGCTGGACCCCCCCTCGAAACTTTTGAAATTAAGTTGGTATTGAATTTTGGCAGTTGACACGTTTTCTGAAAATAAATTCGAAGTGTTCATAAAAATTCCAGTTACTTTTGTATTCGACATTTTTTCTATGTCTTTTTATGTATTTTTTATTTTTTAACAATTCAGACTTTTACTCTCTTTTGGATCACCCGTGTACAGTGGTTTCTGCCATTAAAGTGAGAAAAAATAAAATATTCCATGACATAGAGATATACGCAATATTTGTTATAAAAAATATACCTGTGCTAGGTACTTAATGATTTATGATAAGTGGATATTAATTATGTATTGATAAAATAGAAAATGAGAAACGCCAATCTAGAATGTTGACAAGAAAAAACTGCCATGCTGTAATTTTACGTCCGAAGGGTTTTTTAAATTTTTAGTAAAAATATTTAACCTCGTTGAAATTCCAAAACTTTAGTTTCAAAATTTCACCTTAAAATGAAAATGTATGGGGGACACATATCCCATGATTTAACGGTGCGAATATTTAACAATTACTTTTTGTTGTGAATATATATATATATATATATATATATATATATATATATATATATAGATTTTTTTTTTGGGATGAAACCTAGACTGGTGTTTCTGACTTAAGGTCTTTATTAGTACAGTCATTTTTTTGTTGTACTCGCCTGTCAGTAGATAGGTCAACTAGTTGTTGACTGTACTGGTTTATTTTATTGAAGGCATAATATTACGGACATATAATGGAATTTTTTTTTCGTATTTCATTGCTTCGGCGATCTGGACGCCTCCTCCTGTACGGTAAGGACACTCATATACGAAAGTAAATTGTGAGCTGGGACCGATACAAAATCGTAAATAAGCCACTGTGGATGATCCTCTTTTTTATTTTAATCTGTTTATTTTTATTACTTATATACTATTAGTTCCATTAGTAATAAATCCTGTTTTTATGCTCTATGATTCAATAGTTTTTTATTCTGAAATCGATGTTGATGGAAACTTAAGACAATTAAAGCAAGGCCAAATCGTAAACGTATGTATGGGAGGTAAAACGACAGTGTAGAAATGAGATAAAATACTCGAAACGCAACTATATGTTAATTATTTTTTATTATCTATTATTTATGTTATTTTAGCATAATATATTGTGGTTTCAGACTTTAAAATGTATAAGCCCTATTCTTAAATATTTTTTATTATTATTTTTAAAAACTTGTAAAAAGAAAAAGTTTAAACACACACATTGTTTATTTTCAAACAATTTCCAAGATATGTTGAGATTTGGTTGTAGACCATCGAAAATAATGAATTTGTTAGGTCAAACCTTATTTTTTATACCGAAAAATTTCCCTCTAATGTTTTTTAATGTGTAAGAAAAAAATTCAAAAATACACTAAAGACACTGAGGTGATTCTATTTTAATTAGTACTTGTCATTTGATACGATTACGGATGCGTCTTTGGCGTTGCTTTAACTGTCAATTAACTGTGCACCTAAGTACGTTAGAAATTACAAGGTTAATACAAGAATGAACAAAGTCTCCGGCGAATCCTACCAATCATATCACTTTAGAGTGCGCGCGTATTTCAAACCTAATTTTCGATGTATTCAGGTGTACATTTTATGATCTTTTACAGCTGTAGTGACGATTTATGACTTTATAGATGGTTTTATCGACAAACCTGAGCCAACCTAACAACAAAGGGACAGATCTACCTGACAGCAACCTAACCTAACCTAATCCGCATTTTTATTAATTATAAGTTTTGTTAAAAAATATGCGCCTTATCTAAGGCAGAATATACTACCAACGTGCCAGGAAGCCCATGTTGAACATTTAGTAAAACGTATTTATACTCCGCGGAAATAAACGACAAATCAATAGGAAGCACATTGAACAATCTGCGCTGTGATTCGTATGATTCGCAGGCCAGAATGGCTGTGACGCTTATTTGTTTCGCTGCCACCTTAGATCAGAAATGTAATATTTATCGGTTATCAGTAAAAAATATAAAAATTTAATGGTTTAGTAGAAATACCTCACCAAGTTTTTGGTATGAGTATATACATGAAAAATGTTTGGAGATTCTGATTAATATTATGAGTTGTCCAATTAAGATAAAACGAGAAAACATCGTTTGAAAGTGAAGTCACGTTAAATAACGTTAATTACATTAACAAACAACATTCATAGTGTTTAATTGTATTTAAGGTACCAAATGAGGCCACGTTCCTAATAAAGCCACAAGCTCGTGTTTGTGAAACTAAGCATCTAAATAGTAATCTATGTTACGATCTTTTAAAGCATAACAGAAAACATTACTTCTACCGAAATAGAATTTGCAGAAATTGAGTTGAATATATTGTTTTGCTGGAAAATAAGAGAGGAGTTGGTGATTTTGTTGCGCTAGTTTTTAATAGAAAAAAAGCATATTGGTTTAGTTTTTTGGCAAGGAAGTAAGACTTGATAAGTTTAGAAGTACCTTATCCATTTGTTGAACTGATTTTATATGCTCTTTTGTCATTCCCGCCAAATTTATTTTGATGTTATGGGCTGCTTCTAATAAGCCCATCTCAAAATATTGAAAGGTGGTCTTATTGGTATCAAGGTGGCCTTTTTAGGAGCATATCGTAATTTATTTTATTGTTGCAGGTATCAAACGATGAATCCTAGAAAAAGGGGGCAATTGAACGAACAAGTAATGCTTCAACGAGTAAGACAAATCGTAAACCGGTTTACCTATTTGTATAAACAAAGGGCATTAGGCAGAACTTTAACAAAAGCACAGAAATGACTCAAACGGATGTAGTTATATTTCTCCTGTCACTTAAAAATAGCTCAGAGGAAAGCAGCTTTAAACCCAGCTAGAACCTAAAAAGTTAACAGATTTATATTTAGCGATTATTTCTTAAAGCTTATAGTGATATTGACAGAAAAAAAATTTCAAAGTCCGCAATTAATGTACAACTTAAACCAGAAGGAGATTAGATTGACATCTCATCAAATTTAAAACGTTACCGTTGTTGGTTGCGGAAATTCGTTGGAATAAGCTTTGCTGCCAATGGTATTATTCAAAGGTAAAAGTAAAAAATATGACTGGATGGATGGTATGCCCCCAGGCATAGCAACTGAAATGACACCAAAAGGTAGCACGACTACTAAAATTTGTTCGGTGGTTGAAGCACTTCAGCAAATGTAAAGTAGAAGGCCATGCATTATTAATCATAACGGTGTTGCATCCCATTTAGATATTTGAGTGGTGGAAGCTGCAGAAAGATATCTCACTGCTGTTTTTGCCTAGCAATGCAACTAGCAACACGAACTACAACCATAGGACAAATCAGTTTTTCGAAGCTTTGAGTACTATTAGTACGAAGAAGGGATCAGTTCAAGGTTCATCCCAAAGCAATTCCTGAAACTACGTTTGCCTTCAATACGATGACATACGTGCCGAATCTACATGAAACGGCTCAAAAAATCTTATGCTACATCCAGTAGAAGAAATTAAAAGTTCTGACGGTGAACAGTCAAGCGCCTTCAGCGATTCAGATTTGGTTGTCTTACATTATGTTAGACCGAAAAGTTCTAGTTGCAAAAATACAGAATATAGGAGTAAGGGTACTTATAAAGGCAAGGGTATTGAGGTTGATGCAACAATAAGAAATGATGTCCATCACGTTCATAACCAACTCTATAAATCAGAAAAGCGATCATGAAGAATCCTACGATTCAAATATGATCTTGTCATATTATCTTAAAGTTAATCCTTCAAGTGAACAGGAGAAAGATGTCGAAAAACGTAATAGAAATGAAGACACGCGCGCGCGCGCGCGCGCGCGCGCGCGCGCGCGCGCGCGCGCGCGCGCGCGCGCGCGCGCGCGCGCGCGCGCGCGCGCGCGCGCGCGCGCGCGCGCGCGCGCGCGCGCGCGCGCGCGCGCGCGCGCGCGCGCGCGCGCGCGCGCGCGCGCGCGCGCGCGCGCGCGCGCGCGCGCGCGCGCGCGCGCGCGCGCGCGCGCGCGCGCGCGCGCGCGCGCGCGCGCGCGCGCGCGCGCGCGCGCGCGCGCGCGCGCGCGCGCGCGCGCGCGCGCGCGCGCGCGCGCGCGCGCGCGCGCGCGCGCGCTTGGGACCAGAAGGGGATAAGCCACATTTTCATTAAACATGAGTTAAAGTTAAAAACGAAAACTGTAAGACCAATATAATATCCCAAAAAGAAAACTTCAGCTATTAACTCTTAGATGGCGCCACTGTAGGAAGTCTCGTTATGTCGCGATTATTTTAAAATTGCATCAGAACAGGACAAGCCACAGTAGAAATCAACATGGCGGCGGAACGTTCTCGTGCGTGTAAGCGAAAAATAGATTTTTCCTAGTTTGATTCTGAAGATAGTGACCAAGTTCCGTTTTTAAATGAAAGTGAAGATGATAAAGACTATACAGTGTCCGGAAGTAGCAGTGTTTCGGACGATATAGAGTCGGAAACGGTAAGTTTGTAAAATGTGTGGCTTGTCCCCTTATTTTATATTTCTTAAACCCAAAATATTAGAATCATTCTATGGGTTTTTTTGTGGCTTATCCCCTTTTGATAAAACATATCTTACTTTAGGAAAATAAGCATCCTAATACTCCCCAGACTTCTCGAGGTGCCTTGCCCACTCCAGAAAAGAAAACGCCATCTAGATGGAGACACAAAAATATCCAACGACATAAAAAAATTAAGCGCAAGACTAAAAGAAATCTTGGTCATAGTTACGTAAATACAAAAGGAAAGAAAATAGAGCTGAAAAAATTGGGTGCACCTTGCAGTTGCACAAAACAATGTAGACAGCTTTTGGAAGGCAAGGAAAATGACATATTTAATGCCTTTTGGAACCTGGGTAATTATGATAAACAACACATTTACTTGTTCTCGAGTATGAAGGTGAATCCAAAAAAGCGAAGTTACTCAAAGAAAACCAGAAGAATTGCTTCATCCAGAAAAATATCGGTTTAATATAGGGTTAAAGTAAACGGGCATGAAGTTGAAATTTGTAAGAAGGAGTTTCTTGCTATACACGCCATTTAAAAAAAAACGGATTGAAAGGCTGGTTGAACAAAGTAAAGCAGGTAGTTTTTTTATTTTTTTTTTTTGTAATAACAGTGATTTAAATATATTGGTCTAGATCTGAGGTGGCCTTAACCGGCAAAACATGTGATATTTTACTGATGAGACGGACTTAGAGTTAACTTCTCTGTGTTTTTAAGTAGTTCTACTCCAAAGTCAGACCAAAGAGGAAGGCATGACAACACTAAGAAGAAGGTACCGGAAGAACACTGTGAAAATGTCAGAAAGCATATTGATTTAATCCCCAAATACACAAGTCATTATAGCAGGCAGAAAAACCCAACAAAAGTCTACCTTGATTCAGATCTCTCTATTTCCAGTTTGTATCATGATTTTTATCTGGATTGGTGCCGCCAAAACAATTTTGTGGCAGTAACCCAAGATAAATACAGGCGGATATTCTGCACCGAGTATAATATAGGTTTTAAATTACCTAAGAGCGACACCTGTAAAGTGTGCAATTCAATGAATATAAAAATTAGTAATGAAGCTGACACAGAAGTTGCAAAGAAACTGCAAATTTATTTGGCATTACACCAGAGACGTGCCCAAGCCATGCAGGATCTAATGAAACAGGATACGGAAAATGCAAAGGCTACAGGAAATTCAATGGTTATCAGCTTTGACCTGCAACAGGCTAAGCCAGTGCCAAATTTAACAGTGGGAGCAGCCTTCTGTTTAAGAAACATTATACAACCTTGGCATTCATGACTGTGTTAGTGGCAAGGCCTACATGTATGTACATGTGGCCAGAAAATATAGGTAAGCGAGGTAGTGATGAAATAGCCAGCATTTTATATAAACATTTTAAAACTACTAGACCCACTGCTGGTAAACTTATTGTATATACAGGTAACTGCAGTGGCCAAAACAAAAACTGGTCTCTAATTTGTTTATGGCAACAACTTACTATAGAAGACATGTTCACTTCTATTGAATACAAATACTTAGTAGTAGGACATACAAGATTACCATGTGACCGTGATTTCGCAGCCATTGAAAAATATAAACGTCATCGAATGAAGCAAGTGTATACTCCAGACGACTGGTATGAAGCAGTGAGAAAATGTAAAAGACAAAACTGCTTGAGGTGTATTAAAACAATCAGATTTTTTTTCTTTCAAAGAGCTACAAAGCGAAATTACTAAAAAAAACTATACAGATAACAAAGAAAAAGTTAACTTTTCCAGAATATCAATCAAGTTTTCATCTGAACAACCTAACATAATGTACATCAAAAATCTTATAAATGAAGACTTTAAAGCAGTTAATATTGGAAAGAAAGGTGTGAGGAAGTCAGTTTTACTTTCCAGAGATTTGAAATCAAACTATAGTGAACCTGTTGCACTAAACAGAAAAAAAAATCGAAAATATTTGCAGCTTTTACAATATATTCAGCTTTTTAAAATTGTATGAAATATAATATTTTTAATAATGAACAGATGATATTGAACATATGAATGATTTCTCGAATATTGAAAATAATGACAACTGAAATGCATTTTATGATCCTTTATTAGAATATAATATTTTTTAAACTCAAAAACCGTTAAATAAACATTTGCGTCACTTCTGTTGTTTTTAGTTACGTATTCCCAAACATTTGTTGACCCCATTTCCGATAAAACTTTAAAGCTTGGATTTCACGATCTGAAAATAAGTTAAAAATGACGTTTTCTCCAAAACTTTGTTTCGTGGCATGTCCCTTTCTGGTCCCAAGGTCTTCAAATATAGAAGAACACGAAGTTAATAGTACTGACAATCAGAAAATTTGATGAGAAACACACAAAAGTTTAACTCAATTTTTTTCAACACCTGAAATTAGGACTCCAAACGAAAAGAGAAGAAAGCCACTTAGTTCTACTGCACATAAGGTAACACGAGATCTCTTCAACTTAGGAAGTACATCGAAAGGTGCTTTCCAATAAAAAAAGCAAGAACACAAAGAAAGCTGGTGCTGTTTTGTTTGACAGAAGGCCACGTCGCCGATATGCGCCTATGCGTGGGATCGCAAGGGAGATGGTTTGAAATTCGTCTGTGAAAAATGTAAAAATATCTGTTTATGTTAAACCTTTATAACTTTTTAATAATAAATCTAAAAATGTCCAGTTAATCTGTGAGAAATGGCCTTAATGGGAGCCGAAGTTACCAATAACGTATATATGGGGTGTATGTGTTCTATAGTTACAATTTTATATATAATTCAAAAATAAGGCAACATACAGGCCGTTTAATTAAAAATATTGAAGTTGATGGCATTTCCGGTTAAATCTCAGTTATTTTTAAAGTAAAAATCATCCTCATAACTAACCATATTGAGAGGTTGTCTTAAAAAAGTTACAGCCTGGTTGGTAATTTCGTAGTCACGCGGCTGGTAGCTACGTGATAGGAGAATGAATACTAAGTGATTTAATGTTGAATAATTAAATAGGATTATATAAAAGTAAATTTAAACTAAAGAAATTACTTACCGGTACTTTTGGATTGGGAGACGTCGTATTGTCTGTCATTGCCACTATTGCAACTGAAAGATTCGTCCTCATTGCAAAACCGAATGTTAGACAAATGAACAATAGACCAATTTGTACATAACGCACTCCAAATAGGGGGCCAGTATTATTTTTGTCGTAGCCTATGATGTGAATTTCCCTTTCTTTTGCATCTTTGATTTGGCTGAGATCAACTTTAGCTGAAATATGTATCTAAATTACTAATAGAAGTTTGAAGTAAAGAAGTTTTGAAAATATTTAAAGTGGTGGTCTTGAAGGGTCAAAAAACAGGAAAAATTAAAAATTTTTATTGTAACTTTTTGGGAACATTTATAAATCTTTGAACAAAGTTTAAATACCTAAATCTTTTTTAAGTGCAAAAAAAATTGGAAAATGCTGCAAAAATATAATAAATCGATCGCAATCTATATTTAATTTGCTGCCAACTAAATTTCCTGGCAACAGAAAAATTTGACAATAGTTCATAGCATCTGGTTATCATATTTTTAATAATTCCATTAAAAAAACTTTTTTGGTGTGTAAAAATAAATATTACAGGAGAAATCGGTGGCAACAACACGTAATACCTAATTTTTACCTGAATTTTTCAGAATTTCAGGAAAAAAAGGATACAATTCTACGTATTTAATCCTATTTTAACAAATAATTGTTTTAACACAGTGTAAATACTCCACAGATTAAAGTAATTGTCAACTAGATTTTATCCAGACCATTATGTTAATTAATTTTTTACATAACATATAGATGCAGAAAACTATTAATCACGTAAAAAAATTTAATTGACGTTAAGACTCAGAAAAAACCAGACTAGATGCGGAAACTCCCGTATCGTGTGCGCTGCATGCGACGGCGAACAGAAACAGTAGGGAGCCCAGCGGCAGGCCGCTTGGCAACAGGTACTGGGACCGATGATTATAAAGTTTCACAGCCGTCTCGGTAATGTGTTTTCCAACTGTTGTGTAGTACGGGTGTTTTTGTCAGAGTTTGGATGTTTTTAATTTATTTTTATTTGTAATTATGTAAGAATCTAAAAAAAATTATTTAATCGCTTGTACAGTATCATTATATCTATGTATAGAGACGTTTTACTTTGCTAGAGGGAAAATGCCTGGTTATAAGTGTTTTTACTTGTTATATTCTAACAAAGACAGTGAAAGGAAGGCTGTCGGTCTGTTAGTTTACCCGATAAATTTCCAAAGAATTGGGCCATCGAGTTGAAATTTGGTACAGAGGGAGTGGTCCATGCGATAACGGTTCGGACTGTTTTTGGGCAAAATTGGCTGAGATAAAGGGGTTGAAACTGAGGGTCAATTGGTAAATGATCGTGTATTTTGTCATTTCCTGCCTTTGTTTATATAGATTTTAAACAGGGCTTTGTTTGATACTTCTCTCAAAAGTAAGGGGATGAAAATTAATTAAGTAAGTAGAAGAAAAATCAGATAATATATCGCTTTATGAGTTCCCGGATATACAGATCCCAAATTAAGAACGTATTGGATATTTAATAGAAACTTTGATAATGTTGAGGGTTAGAAAGGGAGGGTTGAAATTTACCCTTTCCTAAAGGCATGCAATGTAAGACACAAACTAGAACATTTTTCCCCTTTTGTTATGGGCGTTATTTCACCGTTGTTTCAACTGTTATCTCTTTTATAATATACAGTGGTTTAATTTAGATTTAAGGTTTTCAGAAATGACACATGATTTCTAACATTTGTATTACTAATGCCATAAACATTTGCTGGTAATTTAGACAGCTTTTTAATAAGTAAATCAGTATGGAATTTTTGCATTTATAGTGGTAATTTTCAGTTCATTTGCCTAGAATAATATTGCATCATTAATAGATTACTTGTTTCAGTTACCAATAAACGACATATTTATTATAAAATGGGTGTCTTATTTTTGCTACAATTTTACAAACTTTTAAAACGATTTAAAACTTAACACTATTTAAATAGAATTGCGTTGATGCGGGTAATTTTCTAATACAGGTTTGCAATAGTTATAAAGACATGATGGTGCAGAACGCTTAAATTTGACAAGTCAATGTCATTGAAACTGAACGACAAATTTGACAGTCTTTGTCATCTGGTCTGGTTTTATCTGGGGTTTAAAATCATTTTTGACATTGTCATTCGTATGTGGTCTGTCACACTCTGAGCCGTCTAATTAGTTAATGCTTAGTTAAATGCTTTGCGGATCCCACCATGCGACTAATTACCACTGACATCGCAACAGTACCTAAGCATTTTTTCTGTTATAAATAGCTACTCGATTTCCACTAGCTTCAGGCTTCCTATCCATATATCTCCCACCTATTAAATAAAATAAAATACTTAAGTCGGTACTATGCTCAAAAGTCCATATATAATTTAGTATGATTAAAACATAAATAATCACTATCCTTAAAGTTAAATAAATGTTAATTATTCTCAAAGGCTCCAGCAATCTCTTCGTAAATTGTACTAATTTATAGAACCATATAGATCATACTTTTGTTTTCTGAAGCCGAGTGTTTCTCTCCAAATCTAACTCAGAGCTATGCTAATCTAGGATCACGCTGAAACCTATAGTAGCAACCACATGTGACAATAGTACGAAAACTTTCGCAGCTGGAGTCAATGAAGAAATACACAATACATACTCTTAGGTTTAGACCATGTCAAATAGGAATCATTGAAGGCATCTTTAATAATTTTCACTCCACTTCCACTCAAACACTGATGAGCAGTTCAACTATTTATATCTGACTTCTGCACACGGCTCGTATTCCACTGTAATGATTGCTTTACACGCATGGACCTCATTCAGTGTTTTAATCTTATGAAATAAAGATCCCTGAAGATACCTCGTGCAGTCGCAGGCGAAACGTCGAAAAGTAATTCTTATTTGTCATGGTCTAAACCCAAGAATCATGTTTGGTTAATTGATTGCAACCGTGGAAGCTTTCGTAATATGTTAGAAAACTTCTATGAGGAGGACATATAAAAAGATGCCAAAACATTTGGCGATCTTCGTAACAGCCAGAAGAAGATGCTCTGCCACTTGGCCATCCTCCTAAGATGATGTGACATAGACACAGTTCCCAAGTCTTTTCTCTTGTTTCGACAAGCAGCCAGAAACAATGGCACTAGCATGGATTTTGTAACGGAGAGGCTTCTTGCCGTGATTTGGATACTTCGTAAACACACAAACAAACAGGTGCACTCAAAAATTAGCTTCGACGCTTAAAAACTATTGATTTTCAACACTGGACAAAATCACCCTCCAGCAAGCTTAAAGCACAGCACAACAACGGAAGTTCGGAACTTTGCACAGTAAAGAACTGTCAGTACAGCCACTGGCGAATACGGAAATCAATTTATCATCTTTTTCATCAACAAAAGCAAAGGCATTAGTTTTCCTTGAAGGATATTATTTCGCATTTGTTTCAACTACCATTTCAGTAGGGGACATAACAGTAAGTGTAGTGGATAGCATCCGAAAAATACGCCAAGAACAGATATATTCATTTCAATATGAAACCGTGAAAATATTTCGCAGCTTTTAACATCCATAATCTAACTTACCAGCCGCCGAAGGAACAGCCATAAAGAGACTGAACGACAAAGAATTTGTTATAATACTACTTTAACGTAAAGGTAATGCAATGGTGGTCATGGACAAGAATAACTATGTAGAGAATATAGAGACATTACTCCAGGATGACAGTTATAGGGCAACCCAAACACTAAAATTAAAAGGAAAATCTACAGCCTTAACAATATCTTGAATTTTCCAGCTCTAGAGAAGAAGAAATTGGTGCCAAGCGGATCGAAAGTTCCTCGATATTACGGACTTCCAAAAATACTTGTACAATGTACCGTTACGTACGCATCGTCAGTGCAATAGGTTCGCCGTTCTTATGAAATAAGTAAAAATTTAGCCAACAACTTAAACTCCTTTACACAAAGATCTAATTCTCAAATCAAAAGCACCAAATATTTCATAGAGAAGATTACAAGTTTTACATTAGATCCCGGTGATAATTTAGTCAGTTTTGATATTGAATCCCTGTATAAGAATGTGCATATTCGTGATTCAATTTCTATAAATTCTGACAAATTTCAAAATAAAAACCCTTAATTCGATCTTGATTGAATTTTATTTTTAAAAAGACTTTTTATGAACCATCCTCGGGCGAGGAATCATCGGTTCTCCGTTATCTTCTGTGGTAGCGAAAATCTTTATGGAGGCTTGCTTTCGAGGAAACTGTTTTAAACTCTGCTCCTTAACAGCCTGAATTTTAGTTTATATATGTCGATGATACTTTGCAATAAGGCCTCATGGAGAAGAAAATTTAAATATATCTATAGATCATCTAAACCAACAACATTCTAACATATATTCACTATGGAAATTGAGTGAGATGGTGCCAATTCCTTTCTTGATGTGTAAGTACAAAAGGAAGAGAACGAGACTGTTGACAGGAAGCCAACACATACGAATAGATATTTAAATTTAAGTTCTCAATTCATTAGCATTTAGGTATTTTTTAATATGTGATGCAAATCCGATTCCAAACGAAACAGAAAAACTGACTGAAGCTTTAGTTACCAGAACTCAACCAGTATTAGAACATTCGCATAATCTTTGGTACATACAAAAAGATTGGGCAATGTTTAAGGTCACCAAAAGATGTAATTCCTTTGCAATAGGAAGGAGTTTATATAATTATTTGTTCCTGCGGTAAAGTGTAAACAGGCAAAAACTGAACGGTCTGTGTCTAGTAGCCTTAAGGAACAGGAAGCATGTGTCTAAATACCTGAACTCTGTTTCAGTGTTTTGATTTCATAGAGTGAAGAGTGCCTCCTGCAATGGCAGGCGAAACACTGGAAATTATAATTGCTTTTTACCTTATCGATATAGTATTAAAATTCATTGAGGGTAAAGAATAATATTACTGCAATGGTGAACCTGTCTTGTTTGTCGAATTCTCGAAATTCTCATGAACAACCCCAAATAAAAATTTTAGAAGTTGAGGAAAAGATATCGCTTTATATTTAGTACCATTATAGATCTTAAAATGTCTACTTTTTAATGAGTGTTTAGTTTTTTTCTGAGGAGCTTCGTTCCAACAAATAAACACATCATCAAAAGTCTTGCCGCCCCCCCCCTTATTAAATTTTATCTTGTTCAATTTCAAGTGGCCATCTTTTGTTCATAAATACTTCCCAGTCTTATAATACAAATAAAAACAATATCCTAGCGAAAATTGGGTTTTGGCTCAAAATATTCAGAATTTTGTAGAAGAAATCAGTTATGAACTAACATCGAGTATTAAGGTATTGATTACATTTTGCGTAAAATGCCAGCAATCCAATTTCTCAGTTTACTTACATCAAGGAGGTTTGTCAAGTCTCCAGACTGTGCGTCGTTTGAATATGCCACATACTTTGATAAGACGGATAGTGATCCTTTTCCAGGAAACTGGCAGCATTGCGCGAAGGCCAGTGACTGGTACACCCAAGTCACTTTTTGCGAACACACCAGAGGGCAGATTCAACAAGTACCATAAGAAGAAGAATACATTCCACAAATCTGAGGGTAGGAAGACCTTTAAGAATGTCTAGACTCATGGAGCTGGACGACGCCAATCGCATCAAAGGCATTGAATTTGTCTGTTACCACAATGGCGAAACGTCTTATTTTTGG
The DNA here is from genome assembly GCA_030620095.1 of Kuschelorhynchus macadamiae. Classification (NCBI taxonomy): domain Eukaryota; kingdom Metazoa; phylum Arthropoda; class Insecta; order Coleoptera; family Curculionidae; genus Kuschelorhynchus; species Kuschelorhynchus macadamiae. The sequence goes on from JAUTXW010002971.1 coordinate 501,851, forward strand.
AAGAGTCACGATTTGGCCTACATGGTGATAATCAGAGGGAAAGGGTCTGTAGGAGTCCAAACAGACAGAAACGATTTATTTTTGCCAGAGAAGTTATTCCTTATAAAGGTGGATTAGTGATGTTTTGGGGGGGTATAATGTATAGCCGCTGTTCCCTACTTATTGAGCGCACATTGAACCAATCATTCATCCGTTACGTAACGACTTTGGAGCAAATTTCATTTTTTCAGGACGATAATGCCAGACCGCATCGTACGCAAAAGGTAGAAAACATACTGCGGAACGGAAATATCCAAAGAATGAACTGGCCAACAAACTCACCAGATATGAATCTCATCTACGATTATTCTTGGCAGAGCAATAAGCAATCGAAAGAACCCCTTTTAACCCTTCAGGTCTTGACTGTAGCTTCTTAGAAAGAGTGGAACAATATGCCTGATAATTTCATTCATAATCTCCCCAGTAGCACTTTTAGTCATGAATCGCCACTTGAGCTAAGACACATACGTTTAAATACTTAATTTTCTGGCTATGCTAAAGACCTAAAATTAAAACGCAGGCAATATCTCTGGTGAATATGCTGATGATAGTCGTAAAAAAATTACGCGCCTTTAAAGTTTGTTAATTCTCGGTACATTTTGGTCAAATATTTGGCCAATTTAATTCTTAAAAATGTAATTTTGGACTTTGGTTTAAATAGTAGCTATCATTAAATGTCTTACTATAGAGAGTGATTCTTTTTGTAACGTAATGTTTAATTTGTATGCATTTCTCTTTATACTCTCAAAAACAAACATCATAGCGAAATAGTTGTTCTTTAAAATTTAAAGCGTTGTGTCGTAGCATTCGGAGAGTTGCGGTACTTGAGTCCCTACTATAATTCTGCCGTCTATCATAACCATAACCCTTTGTTTTCTTTTTATTTTTTGTTTCTTTAAAATACAGCTTTAGGTGGTTTGGTTCAGGTATCACATTAACCACCACATTGTGATATTTTTATTTTTCTTATTGTATGTGAAGCCATTGTGAACCTTTTTAACTTGTTACTTGTAGACGATAACACAACACATACACAACTAATTAATAGCTGTAGTCCGTATTACAATGACTTTATAAGGACAACAGTGGCGACAATAGAAGTCCTCCCGCCAAATTGATGTAAAATTTCTAAAGGTTGGGGGCACCCATATTATCGTTAGTTTATTGCAAAATATGGCTAAATTAATATACTTTTATATTGACAACCTCTATCGGCGTCGCACTGTGGGCCAGAAACCTCTTGAAATGTGGAAAAAGTGTTAAGTTAGGCTTTATGCATTTTTTTTGTGATGAAACGCTTAAAAAAACCTTAGTTTAGCATTTTGTAAAACATATTTGAAGCTAGTTTAGAATTTGTACAACGGTGTCATACACCGTGTGCGAAAATAATGACACAATAAGAAAAACTGTTTTATTTTTAACTTTAAACAAAAAAAACTTAATCTCGGCATACCCTGGAAAGTCTAGAAGTGTAAAAAATATTACAGATGTAAAGTACAGGGTTATGAGAAATAAATTTGTATGGTGAGACTGAAAAAAAAATAACTCTAACACATTTATTCAGAATCACTGTCACTTGAAGAATCCAATGACGCATTTGGACAAGATGCTTCCAAGAGGCTCAGCGCTTCAGGAGCAAAACTTTTTTTTGGTGTTGTGGGTTTTCTTCGCAAACTCGTTATAACTGGATCCGATGAAACACACAAATTATTATAAACATCCATATTTGTGGAAATCCTGTTACATTTCCTAGAGTTATGTTCCCTGTACCTCCGATATTTTTTGTTGCGGGCTTCTTGGCCTCCTCGGAAAATTGGCCAATGGGCACTGGTAAAGCGTTTATAATTTCATGGCTATGTAACAGAATTTTGTGTACGCTCACAGGCATTCGATACCAAGGGTATAGGGAGAGAAAAAGCTTAGCAGTATCCAAAGTGTAGGCTTTAAATACCTCTAATTTAATGTATAACCCACTAGCGATTACCTGGAGGATAATATAAAATCTATATATTAAGTCTTTATCGACCCCAGTTATGCGTGAAGATATCAAGTGGTTTTGGAAAAAAGCTCTAGCGCTATTGCCGTCATTGGATGTTCCAGCCCCTTGTTTCGGTTGATCTACGATTATTCCAATTTGAGATTTAAATTCATCTTGAATTCGACGCTTTTGAATTTTAGTTACTTCCTTGGCTTCATCACCACGGGCTTGCCATTTTTCTAGTGGTAGTCGATAACTCAGTTTTAGAAGAAACTCAAAAGATCTAAAAAAAAAATCAAAAGTCAGACATTTTATCCAAAATAGTGATTGTTGTATCTGGGCGATCTAGGGTGTGTGGTGTAGTAAAAGTACTAGCTAGGTCCAACTAATAGCCTACCATATTTTGACCATTATACCTATTATAAAATAATATACAGGGGTGCACCATTAAAAAAAAAGATTTGCAAATAATAATACCACCAATATTAACGGAGAATTTTAATGTTCAAAATATGGTGGATTACCCTCCTGTACCTACAATAAAATATAAAATTCACAAACCTTATCCAAGCGTGGAGCGAGGATATTCCGTAAAGTAGATAGTCGTCGACTATAGGTTTTTGTAAAACTTTTTCCAAGTTATTCATCTCAACCGGAGATGCTCCGCACAGGTAGCATTTTTGTGAGGACGTGTCAGTTATGGAACTAATCATTTTCATATCCAGCATGGTCATATACAAGTTATGTTTTATAAATAACACTTTTGAGAACTTGGTGGTAAATTGGGTTTCCAATAATGCCTTTATTTGATCTTGAACTGCTTTGGTCTCATTTATGCTGTTTTCCTTCGTTTCTTTTAAAAACTGCATTTTTAGTGGTCGACATAGTTTGGTTGACGAAGGCGTTGGATTGTTCCACAACATTACTTTTTGATTTTTTTTGTTTTTTGTATAAAGCTGAATAGGTACCACACAAGTAAGAAGTAGGTTAGAATCGGTGAATCTGTTATCGGAAAAGGCCTGTTTATATTCTGCCTGACCAGAACTGCCATCCATTCCCCATTTAGAGATTAAAACAATTTTCTGAGTTATGTTATAGTTTTCCAGATCAAGAGTAGACAAGAGCCTGCGTGTAGTGTGGTCTAAGAGGGATTGCAGATCGACTGTTACTGAATGCTCAGTGGAAATAACATTTGGAAAATAACATCGTTTTTTAGCTTCTCTAATATTATTATAAGATGGATAAATATCGGTTTTGTTATTTTTTGCAGAGTCTCGAATATTTTGGTACTGTCTTTTGGACAATCTAGAATCTACTATCATTGCCAAAGTACTATCATCACTAAGTCGATTTATCTCACTAATTGGATTGGATTTGTGTTCAATGGTTAGTAATTGTTTGGCTGCTTGTGATTTCCCGTCTGCCCTTAAACCCATTTTAGACGCAAACAAAAGTTCATTCGTTTCAAATTTTCGTAAACATTCGGTTCTTTTAAATTTTGCAGAATAACTTAAATTATTAAAATTGTTTTCTTTGGGTCTCCCAACTTTACCGGGACAGCATGGTAAAGTTATGTATTTGTCCAGCCATAATCTATTCTTATTAATAAATTTTGATTTTATACGAAAAACTTTATTCCATTTTTGTGTAAATTGGTTATTCAAACTCTTTGATATTTGTTTTATTTTTTGTTTATTTTTCTTTTGGCAGATGGGACAAGTTATAGACAATAAGGTATTAAAAATATCATTGACATCTTTTCCCCTTTCAAAAATATCAATTTTGCGAATTCGATGAGATCGTACGTCTAGAAAAAAAAAATAAGAAGTGAAGAAAGAGAAGACCCAAAATTGATACTAATAATAATTATTTATTAAATTATCGACTTTTATGCATTATTTTAGAAAGTCGTGATCAACTACAACACTGTTTAAAAGATTTTGATCAAAATTTGACAACTTTGCAGGAACATACAATAGTTATTGGCAATAAAAAAGTGTGGAGCTAAAATTGGTCTTACATTGTAGGTAAAATAATAGGCAAATAAAAATGTCAATTAATCAACAAGTTGCAAAAAGTTGCACAAATTATATTTTTTTTTGAAAAGTCATAAGATTAAAGAAGAAAACCAGGTATGACAAAATACGTATCTGTGTGTAGAACATTAAAATATTTTTTGTCAAATAACTTAAAATTTATTTTTTTACAAACATTTGCACTAATATGTAATAATTCAGAAAAAAGAACTAATGGCCTAAAATAATTATTAACTTACCTGCTTGAACATCATTCATCACAAAATATTTTGTAATTCACGAAACACTTATTTTCACCGGTTATATTATGCAATTTTTAATAAGGTAAATTAATAACTGCTAACAATAACAAATATGTCAAACTTTTGAACGTGTTTGCGCATCTCCATGACAAGATATCAATATAATTCGATTGTTTTGGGATGCTTCATAGCCTACTTACCCATAATAAATAAAATTGTGAAGATATTTGCAGTTTAATATTTTTGAATAATTCACTATTTTAAAGGTTCTCTGGCCCCACAGTGCGTCGGTTGTAAATGTAGGGTTATGTTAATGTTTTACTTTAATCATCTGTTAGTACAAATTTACTTTTTCATTTAGATTTTTAACAAAAAACAATGTTTGTGCAAGCGATTAATGAGAGTTGTCTGCCAAGTGCCAAGTGAATTTGAAATTGTAATGTAATATGTACTGAAGAAGGCCTACAAAATAAAGTTTCTTTTATGCCAATCTTAGAGAGCTGCTATCTCAAATTGAGGTGCTGAATAAAGTAAAACATACACTAAGACATGAAACAATATTGACTCTTACAGCAAAATAAAACCAAAATATAATAATGTGCAATATTTAATAACTTTTCTTGGAGTAAACTTAAACTTAAGACATTTACGGTCATAGTCATTTACACATTCATCACAAACACTTTATAATTACAAGAAAAAAACAGGTGAACCAGGCTTAAATACATTTCTCTGTATGGCTAATGACTGAGAACTTCTTGTTTGAATCAATATTAATTTTAATAATCACAAAAACCAATAAAATGAGACACTAAAGCAACAAACTTCATAAGAAACCCATGTAGATGAAAACTAAACAAAGCAATTTTAGCAGCAATATGGCCGAACCAATCAAAAATTGGTTACCCTATTGTTGCCACTGTCCTTATAAAATCGCCGACCGAATCTCGTACCAACGCCCTTTATCTCGGGAACCTCAAGTACAAGAGGTAATAGTTCACTTGTAGTAAATAATTACTGTAATTCTTACTTCTAAGTTGCAACAGAAGAATAACGACTGGTAATAGCCAGTTTAAAGTAGCAGTAGACGATAACTTTTTCTACTCTGCAACGACTCATTTTACTTTATAGTAATACGTTATAGGAGTACATTTGAACGTAATGGAGTAGTCTCTGCAAAGTTCAAGAAGATACTTAAAAGTTGTAATTTAATAAGCAGATTAGAAACAATAACTTTAAACAATTACTATTATGTCACAGAAAAGAAATGACGACCTTGGAGTCAATTCCTTAATGGCAGTATTTATTATATAATTACTTTACACGAAAAATTACTATAAATAATTATTCGCAATACCAAATACATATATAATACTTAAAAACGTGTAAACCAAATTGTTTGTTGATATATAGTAGAATTATTAGTAATCAATACGTAAAAACTCTTAAAGAGAAGTAGTGGAAACAGTTGTAGCTACTTTAGTGCTAGCTGGTTTGATTCGTAAGGTGCCGAGACGGGTTGGACAATAGATTGAAAAAAGAAGCCACAGATTATTAGGTTATGTGTTTCTCGCTCGTTACATTTTTTTTTTTTTAAATCTACAAAAAATTAATTTCATATTTATGGTTTTTTGGTTTATTTTGCCTAACTTGGAAGGCAAATTAAAAAGTTCATTTACATATCCTAAATAAGAACAGGAAGTAAAATCTACTACATTTTGGAAATTTTTTTGTTTTATTTTTCAAAGGATGTCAAAACTTTTGGAAATGTGTTTATCTTTATCTTCTAAAACTACTTTTTATGACTTTCCAATTACTTAGGAAACACTGTGAGGTTTTAGTTTTTTATATAACCTGGTATCTTTGATAATATGGAGATAATTAATAATAAAGTAGTAAGTATAATCATGGCAGCAAATAAACTAATGATTGAGGACAAGGTTACCAAATCTAGAACAAGCATTTTTATTTCTCTTCAGTACAAGTGTTATGTACATTTAAAGTTTTAGTAGAATAAAGAATAAAATAATCACGTTTATATCATGAGCTTGTAGTATTATAAATTTATATTCAAGTAATATTTAAAGTGTCTTGTAGAAAATTGAAAATATTTGTAATATTACTTTATACAATTAAACCTTCTATAGTACGGGCATTTTTTCAATTGTCAAAAATCAGTTGCCAATACCATTGTTGTTACTATATACGTACTTAAAATATAATAAACATATATTAATATGTAAATAGCAATGTCATTCAGATCACAATCATATGAAGCGTGAATTTTTGATGTAAACAATTTATATTATCGTTGTTATCTAAAAAAAATTAAAACAATTAGTACCTGCAATGCATGTTTTGTGGTTTAAATCAATTCTCAAATCTATAATGGGTTTATTTACTTAAACTTATCGCAATTTTTAATGTGTTAAAATTTGAATTGTTTTTTAGACAAGGTTTACGCTTTTAATTTTCAAGTCTGCTAATATACTGTAAGTGATCAATAGGTAAGAATCCATAGGATTGTTCTGTTTAAACATATGTAATCTATAGCTGCTAGATGGCTTGTAAAACTGCAACAGACAATAATTGTATTATGTATGCATACGAAATGTTAGCTCCAAATAGATTTCAAACAGCCTAGTGTCTGGAAATATCATGTCACTAGTATCACTTTTGCTCTGCCCCATTGCATCATTAGTTAGAAAATCAAATCCAAATGGCTCTGGTCTAATATTGCTGGCTTAAGCACCGAACAGAATTGATGTTACGTCATTCGTTTCTTTTGAAATTGAAATATAAGTTATTTACGGTTATATTTAGTTACAATGTCAAAATTATCACCCATTTTGTACTACAAATGTATACTTCCTCTTTAGGTTTCGTTTTTGTAGGTTAGTTTTTACATGAAACGTTTACAGAAGGCCCATTGTGTTCCAAGCCAACAACAAAGGGAAGCCCCTCTTTTTATAAGAATATGTTGGTTGCTGTCTCAAAATATAGATATTAAGAATCTGTGCTGTGTAAAGATTAAATCGTTTTTTTAAGGCAAACGTAGTGAAAAAATGCTAGTTCACTTTCACAAAAAATAAGGTATATTGTTCTTTCAAAACGGTTTCGACTTTTTCCAAATGTTTAGCATAGGCCTAGATATTTTATTTAATTAAATATGTGCCCGTTAATAATTAATAACAAACACATCTTTTAAAATTACAAAAAGAATACATCCTTTTTTTTTTAATAGCACACTAATACCAATGTAAAAATATTAACCATAATATCGATGCAATAATTTAACGTAATTTCTTAAAACAGAAACCTCCAATATATATCGGGTAAATGCGGAAGAGTTGCCGCGGTAGGAGAGACTCCGTATCTGCCATATCTCCTTGAGTAACTGCTATGTTAGGCAACTAAATATACCCTTGTTAAGAGTTCATCCAGTAATGCATAGTTACAGCAGCGGAAGTGTTGATTTGGTTTAACAGTGTTCCTGATTCTGTTATTTTTTCACTGCAAAATTTTATATTCAGTTTTGTTAAATGAGATTATTTGAAATGTTGTAGTTTTATTTTATGTTTTAGAGTTTTTCCCGTATTTTAAGATTAATGTTTACATGTGCCATGACAAATTTTATAGGGTTCACATTCAGTGACTATGCTAAGTAGTCGCAGCGTCTCTCCCAACGAAAACAAGAGTTGCCGCATTTTTTGTGAGTCGAGACGCTGCATGCTATTGCTCCAGTGTTATATTGTTTTATTAAGTTGAAATGATATTTTCAATTTAGGAAAATGCCACGAAAATATGAAAGGAAAGCAAATGCACTCCAAGGGCCCCTTGGACCGAAGAACAATTGCAAGAAGCAAATAATAAAATTAGAATTGGTGAAATAAGCAAAAAGGAAGCTCATAGACGATATCGTGACCCACCAAGAACCCTTGTACGCAGAATGGCCAGTGAGAAATATCCCAATAAAAACGAAAAACGATTTGTTGCTCACATACAACGACTGGCAGCGGTTTGATTTGCTCCTGACAGAAATACAGTTTGGCGGCTGGCTTACAACTTTACCGAGAAACTAAAACCGAAACATATATTTTCAACAGATGGCAGGTTATTCTTGACTTAAGGCAAGCTGAAGGATTATCAATACCAGGAGCTCGGGGAATAAACAGAGAAAAAACTTCAAATTTTTTTCAATTGTTAAATGATATGTTAAATAAACCCTCTCATATTTTTATTATGGACGAGACGGGTATTTAACTAATAAAAAAGTAAAAGTCCTAACAACAAATTACACACTAATTTTCAATGGTGCCAAACAGAAGACTGAATTTTCTGATGGATTACCAGCCGGATCAAGAATTTACATGAACAAAAACTTATCTTATACCAACTCGAATTATTTCTCAAATGTTTAAAAAAGCAGTTATTCCCAATAAGTTACCCAGTTAATATTTACTAATCTTAGATGTCCACACATCACACAGTACTGATGGCGATATGTTACAAGTGGCTGACGATAACGATATCATTATCTTGTGTTTACCAAGTCACTGCACCCAGGCTCTTCAGCTCCTAGACCAGAGCTTTTTTAAGCCATTTCAAACTTATTTTATCCAAGAAGCTCACTCGTGGATGAAGCACAACCCCACAAAGGCCCTCACAAAGTTTCAAGCCGGTGCATTAATTGGAAAAGCTTGGTTAAGATCAGCTTCTGTGGCCACAGCCATTACCGTTTTGAAGATGACAGGAATGTATCCCGTAGAGTCAAACGGCATTCCAGATCACTTTTATTCTATGACAGATTTTTTCCCTGGAACAGAGAGTGATATTCCCAGACCTAAACTTACATATTCACTTTGTGGAAAACATGTTGAGAAAATGACCAATCTTAAAGGTTTGCAAGCCACTGTTAACAAGGAACTTTTGGGATGGAAGAAAATTCAAACCATTTTGAAAGCATAATTCATAGAACATATGTTTTAGTAAAAATTATACATTTCTATAGAATATTTGAGAAAAGATATTTTCTATTGCACCCTGTATAACAAATTCATTTTTTAATTGAGAGACAATTATAACTCTAGTTTATTCAAAACAAATTTTTCTATTAATTGCTACTAGGCACATACCGATATCCCTTTTGGCCTGAGAAACTTTTGCCCTAAAGATGCTTACCCTAAAATCAAAAAGTGGAACCGTACTTTTTTTATTAGCCGTTTTATTATCCTTTTGATTACAGATTTATTTTCAAAGAAATATTGCCCAAAAATCGACAACCGTGACAAAGAGGAAGAAAAGGGAACCTGAGAAAAAAAAGAAAGAGCGAGAGAGAGAAGAGAACAAACAGAGTTTATACAAATGCATTCTTTCCCATGGATCAAAGGTGGATTAAATGGTGTTATTAAACCGGGTATACTTTGTCATATATTAAAAAAGTTGATTAACATATATATAAATATATATATATATATATATATATATACATATATATATATATATATAAATACAGTATTTTAAGTGTAGGTGTTGCCTCACTTGCGCAAGAACCCGCACAAAGCAATTCAAATTTGTATGGAGATTTACCAGTCTCCTCTATATCTCGCTTGAGATTTAAACCAAAATCAATCAAATTAGTAATTTTGTTTAAACTGTTTTCTAAACAATTTGCTTTGCGCCATTCTCTTTAGCCGAATTGGATTCAGAGCAAATTTTTACAAATTCATTCCTAAGCATCCTTGATTTTTGTAGAAAATTTGATATCAACTATATAAGTAGTTTTGTAGCTACGTGAAGAGACAAACAAATACTATTTAAGATTCAAGAAACTGTTGCAATATTGAAATAAGAACTTAGGTTATCATTATTAATAACTGGAACTTTTATTAAGAACTGTAGCCACTTACCTTCAAAATTGTTTTGCTTTCTTTCTTTCGGTATATTAAGTATAATAGACACTTTTTTCTCAGTCGCCATCTTTCCTTTTTTTAGAAAATAATTAGATTTTCTTCAGTTACAAGCATCAAGAGGTTCCATAAAAACGTAGAGTATACGTGCATTCTTGTAGTATACTATCTAAGCCGCTACAGAGATTCCTTCACTATTTATATAGGTTTAAGTATACTTCAGTAGTTCTTATTGCAGATTAGACAATACGTATGTAATTAAATTAATATTTGCTTTAATTTGCATGACTATCTCAAGTGTCTAGTTATAGTAGCGAAAATTCTGAATGACCTATCGAATGCCATGAATAAAATAAGTTATACGGCTTTGTAAACACGTTTCAATTGATAGCGTTCATAGGAGCGCTTGCACCAATTTCGCAAATGCAAATCGCATCCAAGATTTGGCAGAACTAATAGGGTAGTTGAGACAAACAGCAACCTAACCCTTACACAACGAGTAACAGAGAACAAGTGCAAAGTTTTCCTTTCTGTAAATTTATTTGGAATTATTAGTAATACATTTATACCTCTGGCTCGAGGATAGTAAACAAGATTGCGTCTCGGTGGCGGTAACCTGGCAAGATTTTGCTACTCCCCGTATGTGCGAGCAGTACTAAAGGCTGGATCCGATTGGCGAAGGGTAAATGGTATGTTGTTTTTGCTAACTTGTGACAGAAAAAAGTATTCTGGATCTCGGAAAAGGAAACCCAATTTCTTCGCGGCTGCTGTGGCAATCGAGGTGATGTGATCATGCCAGCGAATATCTTTCTGAAAAGTAACACCAACTAGGTTAAGGGAATCTTTGTAGCATACAGTTATCTATTTCACTGGTTTGGGTATTCTCAGATACTTTGTAATATTGTAAACATTATTGTGTCTTGGTGTCACTAACTTGGGCAAGATTCTTTGCTCCGCATTCTACGATTTTAATGAGGTCGTCGGTTAGAAATAAAATCGTTATTCTACATCTGTCATCAATTGGATACAGGTTTTGGAAAATAATAATAATAGTAATAATAATAATAATAATAATAAATATACACCAGCAATTAATTGTTTCACAATGCGCTCCTATTATAAGATCACCAGATTTAAGACCGACTTAATCGCCTACCGGACCGGCCTTCATAGTGCTTTCATTCAGAAATACCCGGATTTTTAAAACATTACCGAGCAACGCTTTGCTGATCAACGGCGAGTAATTGTCCGGAATAAAGTTTTGGCTGAACTAATCCTGTAACAACTTAAAGGAGAGGTGCAGCTTGAATGAGTTGAGTCCATAGCTCCACCTACAACAGAGGAACCCGATGAGGAAGTACGAAATGCAGAAAACATAGGCGAAGACAAATCTACAGGACAAGACATCACTGACAGAGCCAACAACATCCAAGAACAATGGAAAGATATCAGTACACAATGAACTCCAAAAAGCTATTGCTGAGTTTAACGGTCTAGATTCAACTCAAAGACTGCAGAGATACAACAAATGTTCAAAGAGAAAACGACAGAACCGGCTTTTCAACACCAATAAAAAACAGTTCTATGGGGTTATCAATAACACCAAAGATCAAGCCAATACTGAGAAGATGCTGCCGAGCAAAGAGCATTTGACCGAGTATTGGTCGAACATCTGAGAAAAGTAAAAAGAGCATAACCGAAATGCTGATTAGAACGTGATCAGAATCAAATAGCACAAATGAAATTCGACTTTATCATGAAAGAGGAAGGTAATAGCTTTATTAAGGGAACGAGCAACTAAAAGTCGCTAGGAGTTGACCATATTCACAATTTCTGGTATGAGAAATTTGAGGTCCTCCATGGAGCTATGGCCCGTCATTTTACTAAAGTAATGCATCATCCGAAGACAGCTCCTGCATTTCTAATGCTAGGCACTACAACTATGCTACCCAAAGCAATAGGATAGAAGACCCGTCCCAGTACAGGCCTATCACTTGTTTGCTCACTATGTACAAGATTCTAACAGGATGCATTGCAAATCGGGTCTATCATCATATTGACAGTCATAACCTATTAGCTGAGGAACAGAAGGAATGTATTCGACTTGCTTATCCATTAAGCTAGACCGCTCCAGGCAAAGCAAAGACAGTCCAAGATGAAAGATCAGTACGTTCAAAGAATGCGAGCTCTTCTGAAAATAGAACTGAATGCCGGAAATTTCATTACTGTAGTTAACACCTATGCTGTGCCCGTGCTGACCTACAGTTTCGGAATCTTGAAATAGACAAAAACTGAGCTAGAGGGACTACAACGAACTACTTGCCTAATGATGACCAAGTACATGTCACACTACCCAAGGCCATCAACTCTCCGAATTTTCTTACTACAAAGAGAAGGTGGAAGATCCCTTGTTGACTTTCACCAATTCACACTTCCGAAAGCTGCAAAAATTGACAGATTTCTTCACCAACAAGGCAGAAACATTAAGCCCCTCCGCATAGTGGCCTTAAGTGACAATTCGTACTCTCCACTCAATCCCGCAAGAGACAACATCATCCTAAAGACCGCGACAAAAAAGGATGGACAACTATTCTCCGAGACAAAATGATTTTTGATGGCAATACAGGACCAAGTTATTAGCACACAAAATTATACGAAATTAGTTATCAAAGATAGGTCCGATCCGTGTCGAAAATATAGCGAGAGATCAGACCCTATACAGCATATAACATCTGGCTGCGCTTATCTAGCAAACACGGACTACCTCCAGAGACATAACCAGGTGTGTAACATCATACACCAGAAGCTTGCTAATAAATACCGGCTCCTGAACACCTTTGTGTCCTATTATAAATACCAACCAAGTTCAATGCTTGAAAATAATGCCTTCAAACAGTACAACGACTGGGAAATTATCACCGACACACGAGTGACGAATAATCTGCCTGACGTGATACTGATAAATAAGGAAACAGAGACAGCTTATTTGGTAGATATCGCTGTACCCAACAATAATAACGTGCTAGATAAATATCAACAGGAAAAGGCCAAATTATGCGGAGCTTGTCATCGACATACATCAGATGTGGCGACTGAATAAGGTTCATGTGATACCGATCATCGTATCATCGACTGGACCAGTTCCAAAGACACTAGAACAGAACCTGAAAATCATAGGACTGCATTGTAACACCTACATCGACACCCAAAAGGGAGTCCTGCTGTGTACTTGCCACATAGTGAGAAAATTCTTACAGGACAACACATAGATCTAATAGAAACTAGCACATTCCTTTTGATGTATGCATCCGGGATAGCATTTGTTGAAAAATTGATTGTCCATTTTGATAATAACAATAATAATAATAATAATAATAATAATAATACTACATTTATTGTTCAACCAAATTTAAATAACCGTAATATAAATACAAAAACTATAATCTGAGTTGAGCAATAGGCTTTATAGAGTCAGACATCCAACCACATTGCCTGGACACTGTTCAAGCCCTAACTAACCTAAGTGAAACTAATCTAATTCTTAGTTTAGTTAATTTACCAACTTAAAAGCACGAACGGCACAAGTAGTACTATTTAAAGTTTTAATTTAAGCGGATAATACCATTGGTGGGGGAGCAGACACAATTGCACCATCTGACATTACTGCAGTCAGAGGAGTCGTTCTTTCATTATATTTTTAAATTAACGTATAGAAAAATTCACATCCATATTTTTTATCGAATTTATAAATTTGGATAGGTTGTACGAAAATAATCTCTTAAACATCTCTTTTCTGTGTTGAGGTACTGTTAATAAATGTTTCCTACGTAAGTTCATTTTATGAATATCGTGCCTAAAGGATATTTTCTCAGATAGATAATTTGTCTCTTTATACTTAAGGATTTTAAATGGGATTTCTTCTTTTAACAACATATATCAATCTCAAGCACGAGTTCTGTACTTTTTGTATTCAGTTTCGATCACAAGCGTCTAGACATAGATAAAATACAGCAGAACAGTGATTGAACTGAGAAAGTACAAGTGAGTCACATAAAAGTTTTTTGTTTTCCCTAGATAGAGTGAGTAATGATTTAGTCGGATTTAGTTTAGTAAATGATTGATACCACGTCAAAGGAGTGAGCCAAGTCTGAATTTATTAATTGTTGGGCTTCAACCGTTTGATGTTCTGGGCTTTAGAAAAGTATAAATTGTATTTACTAGGGGTCTCAAGATCTGCCCTGTGGTACTCTTACGCTTTTAGCTAAAAACTTTCAATATTGTCTGTTATAAACAACTTGTTGTCTTCAATCAGACAAGAAAGATTGTATTAAGTTACAAGCCTTCATGCCAAAAAAAAAAAAAGAGAAACATAAACCACAGAATCAAGTGGTTGAGCATATTCGTTTTACTAAAACTAAGTGAAACAAATACCATCAGTTATATGTGCCAAGGAATTTTCACAACTGTGGCCCTAAAAGCGGACCGAGTTATTTGTAAGATTCAATAGCGGTCAAGAAAAGTTTTCATTTGATGATCCATACTTTTTTCGAGTATTTTAGATAACGCCGGCTGTATGCCGATTGACCGTAGATGATTAAACTCCTGTTTGTTGTAATACATATTTTTTTATTTTTATGATCCATGTGTGAGTTGGAAATATACAGGAAATAAAATATTGGTAGTGACTAGTGCAAAAAAATAAACAACTAAAAAGGGGTTATGATCTTCATTTTGCAAAAATAACCAATTTCAAGGTGGTGTATGTTTGAATTGTGAATGTAGATGAAATAAAATGTCGATAATGCAAAAAATTATACAAATAAAGAGTGCTAACGAACTTAATTTTGAAAAAATAACCGAATTCAAGGTAAGTGGTTGCAATTTGCCAGAACAGAGGTTTATTGAAATTTTCGCAAAAGTATGTACGATTTAGCTAATTGGATATGTGGTCGTGAAGTCTCTAACTCATTTTACTGTTATGTTTGTTAAAACACTTAAAGGAAAAAATAAAAAACATACGTTTTCTGCAGATCACATGAAATATTCGG
>JAUTXW010002972.1:0-51690 GCA_030620095.1 Kuschelorhynchus macadamiae
CCCACTTTAATGTCCTTTCCAATAATTTCTACCGGTATCTGTGTTAAACCAAAAGAAAACTTATCCGTTTCGAGGTCATGAACTATTCCGTAATAATGGTCAAATTTATGTTGTGTATCTTTCACACCCTCATCAATATATGATCTGGGTAATTCATGAAAATCTGCTAAGTAATCTTTATATGATGGTGTACCAACATAGGTTTGAATTGTTTTTCTAGTTTGTTCCAATATGTCTGACAAGTTTAAATTTGTTGTTGTGTCACTAGAAGGATCTGAAGTTTCTGCTATAACAGTTGATGACAATGGTTGTACTACAGGAGAGGAAGAAGTGATACTACTGTCATTTAAAAATGTTGGTAGTTCTGTAGGGAGTAACGGAGTTTTTCCTGTTTTCTGAATATTTTTCGTCGGAGTTGATGTTTTATAAAGCTTTGTAGGTGTTTTGAATTCTTCATACTTTGAAACTCTTTCTTCTTTTAAATCGAATGGTTCGGATTTACCAATACTTGAAATTAGCTGTTTAAGTGGTTGTGTTATTGGTCTATAAGTTTGTTCTAATTCGGACTGAGCAGTAGAAGTAGCTAATTTCAAGCTTTGATATTTCTGCTTCACGGCTTGTCTCGATTTTATTAATTCTCGAGCTAAACGTTTATCCATGCTGTACAAGTTTTAAATGAAATAAAACTGCAAATTTTTTACTTTTATAAATATATAAAGGAATCGAATTTACTCCTATATCTGCCGTGATTTACTTCACAATCTTTGTCAATTACAAGAAAGCCATATGGATCCATCCAACAGTTAGCACAAATATTTTTAAACTGATCAAATGTCATATCCAATATACAGTGGTCATTATATATATGTTTTAAACTCAAACAGTCCTGTTTAAATAAAATTAATAAGTTTGCATTTTCTCGAATTAGACGTTTAAGGATTGAGGAATATCCTTGAAAAATAAAAAAACAATCGGTGTTTCTATGCCTTCCATGCGTGAAATAGTCCCTAATAATAGATTGATTATGACAAGGAATATCATCAAAAATGATAACGGAATTTGGCTTTATCTCATGAGGTGAAATAATGTTCTCATCGCTATCATATTCAAAGTATCCAATTTCTTTCATAGGCTTTAACAACTTCCTTAAATATTCATATTTTGGTTGATCTAATGACTTTGAATAAACATAGACATTTTCAAACCTAATTCCATTAGGATGCTCGAGCAGTGTAAGCATAACGTTGGTTTTACCGCTACCACTGCAACCAACTATAAGCCCTCTTTTTGAACCACCGCAAAATAAGTCACCATGTTTTCTCAACTGTTTACTTAAAATTTTTTCGTCATGATTATTTACTGGTAATGAGAATTTTTGTTTTTCAATCCTCATTCTTAATCACACTAGTAAATATTTTTAGCTGTAAAAGTATTTATACCAGAAAAATGTCAATGTGTTTTTAGTATAAAAAGAACTTCAATGACTGTGGGTCGTCATAAGTTGAAAAAAACTATTAAAAGACGTAATAGAAAAGGCTCTGGTTTAGTAAATAAATTAATTAGTAAATTACCTTTCGAAGTTCATATACCAGGATATAATTATTGTGGTCCCGGCACCAACTTGGAAAAAAGATTAACTAGAGGTGACGTTGGTGTAAATCCATTGGATTCCGCTTGCAAAGAACATGATATATCTTACTCTCAGACTGAAGATTTATCAAAAAGACACATATCTGACCAAATATTAGAAAAAAAAGCCTGGGATAGGGTAAAAGCTAAAGATTCTTCTATTGGTGAAAAAATTGCAGCTTTAAGTGTTGCAGGAATAATGAAGGGTAAAAGAAAGTTCGGTTTGGGATTAAAAAATACAAAAGGGGGTAAACTTAAATTGAGAAAAAAACGTATCATTCGAACACCCAAAAAAATTGGAGGATTTCTACCTCTTTTGTTTCCCATTCTTGGCGCCCTGGGTGCACTAGGTGGAGGCGCGGCAGGAATTGCTAAGGCAGTAAATGATGCTAAAGCAGCTAAACAGCAACTAGAAGAAATACATAGACATAATATTGCAATGGAAAATGCTTCTAAAGAAGGTAAAGGATTATATATTAGACCATATAAAGGAAAGGGACTATTTATTAGACCTTATAAAGGAGGATCCGTCAAAATGAAAGCAATCAGACAAAAAAAAACTCAAAATAAGTTTTCCAAAAAGAGCACTTACGAACAATGATATTATTAAATATGTAAAGCTGTTAAAAATAACTGGCTTTAGAGGTGTTTTTATGCTCGATGAACTTCCAAAAAAAATTAATCTGAAAGAATGTGGTATTGTAAATTTGGATAAAAAACAAAATAAAGGATCTCATTGGACTGCTTATATTAAAAATAACAAAAATGTAATATATTTTGATAGTTATGGAAATTTAAAACCACCTTTAGAACTTCTCAAATATTTTAATTCGAATGGCAAAGTGGATGTATTTTATACTTATGAAAATAAACAAAAATTTAATTCATATAACTGTGGTCAACTATCCCTAAAATTTTTGCAAAAAAATATATAAACTCATTATTTATTGTAATATCTCATTCATAAATAAACTGCAATGTCTACCACAATTGCCATATCAGGAAACAGTTCTGTTTTGTCTGCTGATTTTAATCCGCCCATATATTTAGAGGATGAAAAACAATATTACCTGGGTTTAGCTGATTTTGAAACGTTTATGACTATCCCCAATATAAAAGAAGGATATAATAAATTTTATATAGATAATAAAGTAATTGTTATTCCCGACGGAACTTATGACATTACAGATATAGAAACATACATAAGAGAAAGTATAGAAGATTTATTTCCGAATGAAAAAATTTTTTTCTTTTAAAAGCAAATGTTAATACTCTAAAAACTTTTTTAATGTGTAGTAGAATAATTGATTTTACCAAGGAAGATTCGATAGGAAAAATGTTGGGTTTTAATAGCAGGATACTAGAAGCTATGAAAGAGGAAGAATCAGATAATGTTGCAAAAATAACTAAGGTGAATGCTATTTGTATTGACTGTAATATTTGTGTCGGTTCTTACAATAATGGTAAACCTGTTCATATTATTCACCAGTTTTATCCAACTGTAGCTCCAGGGTATAAAATAGTTGAATCTCCTTTGCCCATTTTGTATTTTCCAGTTAGCGTCAAAGCAATTAACAATATAACAGTTAAAATAGTTGATCAAGACGGAGAACTTATCAGTTTTAGAGGAGAAACTATAACAGTAAGGTTGCATTTACAAACAAGTGAAATATAAAATGGTTGTTAGATATAATAGAGCCCTTGGGATGAGACTTGCCCCTACCACTATCAACAAAGTAAAAACTTATAAAAAGAAAAAGCCTAAACAACAGTTCAGTATCAAATCCAACACCAACAAGTTAAGACGAGATAATCGTAAATTTCTCACATCCTTGGGTTTCACTGTTTTAAAATAATGAACATATTAAACGTAAACGAAAAGCTTTATGTAGACAATTCCATCGTCAGTTCTGAGCTTCACACATATCAACCATATATTTCTTCAAAATTCGATTACAATGATGAAATAAGGATCCCAATTCAAGAACTCGATGCTTACACTCTACCATCAGATAGTTTACTTTATATCGAAGGAAAATTAACTAATACAGAAGGTAAATATAAGAAAGAATTGCTATTTATTAACAATGGTATAGCCTTTTTGTTCAGAGAAATCCGCTATGAACTAAACGGAATTACTATAGATTCAATAAGAAATGTTGGATTAGCATCAACCTTAAAAAGCTACCTTTCTCACAATACCAACGAAAGTTTAAAACTGGAAAATGCAGGTTGGTTTCCACATCGGAAAGAAGGTGATACAATTTTAGTTGATAATGATGGAAAATTCTCCGTATCCATACCACTAAAAATGCTTTTAGGATTTTTTGAAGATTACAGAAAAATTATTATGAATATGAAACAGGAATTGGTTCTTATTAGATCAACTGATGATTTAGATGGTGTTATTTTCAAAGAAGATCCGGCACACCTTGTTACTGCTCCTGACACTCCATTGGTTACTTTCGATAAAATTTATTGGAAAGTTCCTCACATTTTAGTTGATATGCCACAACAACTTGCTCTATCAAAAATATTAGAATCAAATAAAGATATATTGATAGGATTCAGGAGTTGGGAACTTGTTGAATATTCTTCTCTAACCGAAACAACCCGTCACACATGGCCGGTAAAAACAACTAGTAAACTAGAAGCTCCTCGTCATGTTGTGATTGGCTTTCAAGAAAACAGAAAAGGGAAAATTGTTAAAGATATGAGTAAATTTGACAATATTACCTTGTCAAATATTAGAGTATATTTAAATTCTGAAAGATATCCTTATCACGATTTGTACTTAAATTTCGAAGAAAACAAATTTTCTGCTTTATACGAAATGTTTGCCAACTTTAGACAGTCTTACTATGGTGTTCCAAATGAACCCATTTTTAATCCTGAACAATTCAAAAACATTAGTCCTATTACACATATTGATTGCTCCCATCAAAAAGAAACAATTCAAACGGGATCCGTAGTAATGAGAATTGAATTTGAGACACACAATGCAATTAAAAAAGATACTTCTGCTTATTGTCTTATTTTACATGACAAATTATTTAGCTACAACCCTCTTACTAAAATTGTGAAACAATTATAAACTTTATCCCCACTATTTTCATATTTCGATTTAATTTAAAGAAATTTTCAAAAGCTTTTAGTTTTAGTCATGACATCAAAACTACAACTACAAATTGAAAAATTTATTTTTAAAATTAATCAACTGAAAGAAGAAATTGCAAATTATTCAAGTAAAAAAAGTCTCATTAAAAAATTTGCTGCTTTGAAAATATGAGATTGGTTATAGATATTCAAGGATTCAAGGATGAAAAAAATAAATTTATACCGAAAGAGCTTGCAGCTTTTGATGGTTATGAAATGACTCATTACATTTTTAAAAGGCCTTTTCCAATGGAGTTTCTTTCACCTGATTGTCACAAGCAGGCGGTATGGTTAACGAAAAATTATCATTGTATACATTGGAATAATGGATTTACTCCATTACATCATTTCCCAAAAATAATTGAAACACTTACGAAGAAAGCAGATTTTGTTTTTGTAAAAGGAAGCGAAAAAAAGGATTTTATACAGAAATATTCTAAAAAGCCTGTGATTGAAATAGATGAACAACCAGCGCTAAAGCTAATGGAACCAAAATGCTTCTATCATTCAAAATCACCTTGTATGTGTGCTTTGACAAATGTGTTATTTTTATATGACAATTGTTTTATGAATGAATAAAAATATAAAAAACTTAATTACCTTTTTATTTTGCATTAACCAACCATGATTGAATACAATTAATATGATACCTTAAATCTAATTTTCTAAATTCATTTAAAAGTTCATACTCATTTTTATATTTTAAATAATCATTACAAAATTTAGCGGCTAATTTACATTGTTCCATTCGATCTATATTATTAACATATGCTGACAAATCTTGTGCTTCTGCGTCTTCTTCGCCTACAATTGATAAATATTGGAAGTATGCAGCAGATATAATAAACTCTTCATACATTTCAGTAACCATTTGCTCCATTGTAAATATTATTAAATTTATTCTTCCTTTTCAATTTCTTGAAGAATAGTATCCTCGTCAATAAATTGCTTCAAGTCTTTTAAATAGTAACCAAAGCCAATATCTTTTAGATCTTGAATAAGTTGAAAAAAATTTAATGTTTCAATGTATTTGTTGCAACAGAGGGCAGCCTTTACGAATTCCTCAGATTGATTACAATAAAAGTCTATCCACTCCGGACCACTTGCCATACAATATGAGAAACAGGTTTTTGAAAGATTACTAAATTTCTCCTCTAATAATTTAACTGCAATCAGCAACTCAGCCATTTCATTTATTTAACATAATATTTTAAATATGTAGGGGGACGTCTCTTGCGAATAGGATTAACTTTCTTTGATAATACCTGTTTTTTATCTTCGTATAATTGAAACCTCTTTTGGGTTGCAATAATAGCAGGTATAAATTGGCAATCTTCTCCTATAAATTCTATTAGGTGGCTTAATTCTCCTACAAAGTATGATTTCCCAAATGTATTGAAAAACGTAGTAAGGCTTATAATTCCTTCTAAATAATCATCACAACAGTCAATTGCTTCCAAATAATCTCGTTTCAGTGGATAAAACAGCTTGGTGTATTCATCTTTCGAAATCACTTCAAAGAAATTGAGATATTTAACTTTTAACTGTCTGATAGTTGTAGTTAATTTTTCGCGATTACACATAATTCACTTATTACTTGACACATTTTTTCTTTTTGTTTTATACAAAATTGGTGGAAAAATTCAAAAATAACTTTTTACGCAACTCGAGCACAGCTTAGTAAATGTGCCTCGGCATACTAAAATGATCATGATGCACCTATTTATAAGACTTAAGAATGCAAAATCAAATGTGGGAGAACAAAGAGAAAAAATTAAAAATATGATGCGAATGAGAATAAAAGGGGAGGAAGTTAAGAATGAGGGACATGAGAGAGAGGAAGAGGAGGAGGAGGAGGCGCTCCCATATTATAACTACTCAAGAATATAAACAGAAAATATGTGAGATGCCCAAGAACAAAAATATACTCAGGTACAAGCAAACAAAAGTATGCTTTATTCCTGCAGAAAAATTGTTACAATTTTATAGCCAAAGCGAACTTTACCCTAAAAAAATACAAAACAATGAAAAACGAAATATTAATCGAAAAAAAATCATATTTTTCGATAGGCCAATGCAAATACATAAATTATAAATATACCAAGTAATGATAGCTATGAGACAATCACGGAAAAAGAAACATTGGTTAGGACATAACGTTGCCGTAAAACGGTTAATGAATCCAGGAGACCTTAATAGTAAGAAAATAAACAATACATATGGGGTGTGAATGTCGACGACATTGAGATTAAAATTACGCGACCTTAGACTCTATTTGGTATCGTTATACAAGCAAAATAGGTGAAGTTAAACAAAAAGTGTGTTGAATTAATATAGTAATTAAAGTATATTAAAAAAAAAAGAAAATGTATAACTTTAATCTAATACGTTATAATTAATTTTATCGGACTATCAGACAGTCCATTCCCCTATAAAATTATTTTCGAATTCTTTGCTAGCAGCTGAAACATGACACCCAAAAGGATTCAAGTAAACAAACAAATAAAAAACATTTTAATGAGACTTATTCATTATAAAAATCATTACCGCAGTAAAAAGGTCTTTCAATGAGGTACGCTTTGGTTTTTTTTCGAAAGAGTGCAAACATAGGGATAGTTTTTAAATGTACTGGAAGATGATTGTAAAGTTTTATGGCGTTGTAAATAATTGATTTTTTTATTAATTCTGTGGAAGGAATGGAAAGGTATATGTTATGCCTAGAGTTTCTGGTAGTATATACGTGTTATAGCCTTTCCGGGAAAGAGGTTATATGGTCTCTCGTCAAACAGACGGTTTCTAAAATAAATAATGTAGGAAGTGTTAATATTTCATGTTTTTTGAAATAGGATTGGCAGTGAGCTGTATTAATTAGGCCAAACAAATAGAGAATTGCTCTCTTTGGAAGCCTAAAAATACTAAGAAATTTCTAGGTGGTACAGCAGCCCCAAAAAGTCCATAGCGGAGATGGGATTCGAATAGAGAGAAATAAGTAAGTCTAGCAGAAGGCACGTCCATTACTTTAGAAACTGATCAGATTGCAAAGCAGGCGGTAGAAAGTTTTTTAGTTAAGGTGTCAATACGTTTAGACCATTTTAGGCTGTTATTTATATTGAAACCCAGGAGTTTAACCGACTCAACGTATTTAATACTGCCGTTAAGTAGCTGAAGTGGTTGTAAAGTCCCCTTACAAGATAAAGCCACCGTTTTTTATTGAAGCAAAGCAAACTGGAATAGGACCAAGCCTTAACCATAACAAGGTCGTTGGAAATATTAGAATATAAAGACGTTGTATCAAAATGACTCCATGTTATCCTTGTGTTGTCAGCAAAGAGAGACATTTTTCCATTAATTATTATAAATTATAAAAAAAAAGAATACGTCCCAAGACCTAACCTTGAGGGACTCCACTTGTAATCAATTTACAATCAGGATCAGCACCATTTGCCCTTACAAATTGTTGCCTATTCCCGAGATAAGATTTAAACCAAGTTAAAGAAATACCTCGGATGCCATAAAAATTTAGCTTGCTTATCAAATTTCATGACTAACACAGTCAAAGGCTTTTGCATAGTCACAAAAAACTGAGGCGGTGGGGTGGTTATTATTGAGGGATAAGTAGACGTCGCTAAGCAACGAGAACATGGTGTCACTGGTGCACTTGTTGGGTAAAAATCCGAACTGATTCGGGGATATTACCTCATGTTTAAGGAGAAATGGCATAAGACGATTCTTTAGTAACTAGTGTGTTCAGGATTTGATGTACATGTGCATGCATTTTTAAAACTATTTTAGATAGAAGATGGTTAAGTCGGGAAAAAAATTTGATTCTGATTGAGGATTTAAATTATATTACACGGTTTTTGAGACAATTAGGAAAAACTAAAAATGTGCATTTTCAGTTTCTCCGTTGCTCACCAGATTCGAGTGTTGTAGTTTTAGGAATAATACAATATTCAGACATTTTTATTAGAATAATAGGTTGGAAGTAAAATGAAAATTTCAGCTCTTTCTGTTTCCGAGATACATTTACGAACTTTCAAATTTCTTAGGGGCGCCATATTGGATTGGAATTCGAGCATATTTTATGTCGTATTTTATTAACTTGGATATATAAATATATCTATTAATTAATGACATTTGTGAATGGAGTGTACTGTAAAAATCTGGAATTATTGCTACCTATAAGAACAAAATAAACTTCACTTATTTTTTGAAGATGTTAGTTAGTTAGCTAGTTAACGAAGATTAAAGGTTTTTGGAAAGAGTGTAAAATTGCCACTCTAGGGATGTTTCACAGGGGCATTAAAGATTTGAGTATCATCGAAATATCACACTTTGTAAAGTTAGGTTCCAATTTTTTCTAAGGAGGCCGTGATTTTGTTGTAACAAAAGTGGGCTTTAACTTTGATTTTAAATAGGTAGTTCATAGTCCGGTATGTTTGATTTCCTGTGAATCGAGCCAGAGGTTATTGAACTTCCACCGGCTGTTTGCAACTTTTGCATTTCAGCCGCGTGCTTTAAGTGGGGGCAGAAGCTATCGTTGGAGTATGTTATTTGTTTGAACGGCTATCCGTGTGTTGTGTGATACGTACGTCGCGTCGTGCATGGTGCGATAACGGAAGAAAATAATACGGACGATATGCAAATACCGTCAACTTCGGCTGTCGGTAATAACGTTGAAAATGTTGGAGAATTTAGTAAGAAGAGTGTGTGTGAATGTATGGTGTGTGTCTTAATAATAATGGGATTTTCGGCATTAAACTTCGCTGATAAGCTTCAAATAATTTCCAAAGGAAGGGAAAAACCGCCTATGAAAAATGTAACCACAAAAATGAAAAACTGTATTAGACATTTTTATCAGGAAAAACAATACGAACAATTTAAATGGCCAACAGTGTGTGAAAATGTAAGTAAATTATTTTGTTGGCCATGTTTACTTTTTGAAAATTAAAAAGGTAACTGGAATAAAACTGGTTTTTCCAATTTAAACAATTTCCATAAAACTGTAAAAAGACACAAAGCGCATTTGCAGGCAGTCATAAAAGAAAAAGTCTTCGGCAAAACCAGAATTGAACACGCCCTTAATAAACAGTTGGAAATTAGTCACCTCCAACACAATGAACTAGTCGATAAAAATAGGCAAATATTAAGAAGACTTATCGATATTATTTGTTTTCTCGGGTAGCACGAATTGGGATTTAGCCGTCATGACGAAACAAGGGTTTCTTCAAATAGAGGAAATGTTCAAGATTTACTTAGTTTAATGGCTAAATATGATGACTGCTTAAAAAATAATTTAGAGCAGTTTAGCTTTTTTAACGGAACGTCGAATCGGATCCAGAATGATTTAATTTCGGCTGTTGCAACCATTATTCTAATTTTAGCCAATTATCTATAGTAATACGCCACGTAAAAACAGACGGAAGTATTCAAGACCGATTTTTAAGTTTTAAGAATGTGTCCGAAAATCGTACAGCAGATGCATTATATACCGTAGTTTATAACGTTACTAAAGAAATCAATGGAGAGAAAGAATTAGTTGCTCAAAGCTATGATGGAGCTGCAGTGATGGCAGGACAATTAGGGGGTCTGCAAGCTAAAGTTCGAGAAACTTTCCCAAGTGCTGTGTTTGTCCATTGTTCTGCTCATAAATTAAATTTAGTTTTATCCCAGTCCATCAATCACATTAAAATGATCGAAGAATCAAATTACATTACAAATAGGTAAGTTTCTAAAAATTGCTTCCCTTTCTTAAAATTTCACCGCACGCCCCTGTTTAATAAGTAGTACGCTTTTCGCTCAATAAAATCGTAAATCTGACACACAAATTGTCGAAACCTGTTGAAAATGGCCGGCATTCCCTATTCAAATGGAGAAAAGTTTAACATCTTAGCGCTGTACTTGCAGTCACACAGAAATGCCGACATTACCTCAGCAAGGTGTACTCCAAACGACGACAGCCGCCAAAAAAACCAATTCAGAAAAATCATAGTTAATTTAATTAACCATGGGACTTTCGAACAACCTAGAAGCGGATACAATATTGACAAAGAAAATTGCGACAGAAACATTTTACAAACTATCAACGAAAACCTTAGTGCATCGGTAAGAACTATAGAACAAGAAGTATATGTGCCAAAATCAACGGTACAGATAGTGTTAAAAAAGAATAAGTACCATCCATACAAACCCATATTAGTTGAAGGACTTAAGAAAACTGATTTTCCAAGACGACTACGGTTCTGTGAGTGGTATACTAGGAAGTGTAATGTAAATCTCGATTTTGTAAATCATGTCTTGTGATCCGAAGAGAGTAGGTTTACGAATTGTGGAGTTTTTATTAGGCACAACAGTCATCATTGGGCTGTGGAAAACCCTCATGAAGTGGCAGAGAGACGTCTATATACGAGATTTGGAAGTAACGTTGGGTATGGGGTCACGGTAATTTAATCTAACTTAACCTTGGATTTCTACTTCTGGGATAACACGAAGAATGAAGTCTATGAAAACATCATGAAACAAAGAGTTTTGGACACATTTAGAAGTATTACTTGCCAGGGTTGTACGAAAAACAGTCACAAATTGTCAAAAGTGTCTCGATGCAAATGGACGTCATTTGCAAATCTGTAAATTAATGTAACCCAGATAGTCGTTATTTACGTTCACGTATTGCAAATTCAATGCCTTTAATACATAACTTATTAATGAAATCTTGTGACAAATAAATCATAGCCTCCTTAGAAAAAATTGATACCTAACTTTAGGAAGTGTGATATTTCGATGATACTCAAATGTTTTATGCATTTGTGAAACATCACTAAACTGGAAATTTTACCCTCTTTCCAAAAATCGAAAAATCCAATATGGCGGCTAAAAGAAAAATTAAAATTGAGGCGGGTTGCAGGATAACAAAAGACGGTGGCGACATTTCATATACGCCATCTCATTCGTCTTAAAAAACTGTTCAAACAACGTCACATTTTGACATCTGTCAAATTTACTATATAATATATAATACTAAATACTAACCTTTAGGTAATTTTTCGTTATAACCGGCAATGGCTCCACATACAGACACTCGTCCACGACTTTTCATTTGT
Organism: Kuschelorhynchus macadamiae; assembly: GCA_030620095.1. NCBI lineage: Eukaryota > Metazoa > Arthropoda > Insecta > Coleoptera > Curculionidae > Kuschelorhynchus > Kuschelorhynchus macadamiae. The sequence continues at coordinate 11,886 of JAUTXW010002972.1, forward strand.
TTTAATATAATGGTACTCGCTTCTCCCCCAACCTAAAACAGTGTTAATTTTACACAAGAAATAAAATATAAGTGGATCACTTACTTTGAGCATTCTCTCTTTAATTATGTGTCACATGTGCCTCCTTTTATGTCACATAATAAAATTTTTATATTAGAAATTGAAATAAAACTTGCACGGCTACAGTTCTTAAATTTGTTTGCTTCACTAGGATATAGACATCATTCACTTGGGTTATAAAACGAGTCATAGTTTGGTGTAGGTTTTTTGGTATCTTTGTATTTTGGAATAGAAAACGTATCTTCTAACTTCAAAACTATATACTGATCATTTTTTCCATTTTAAGCACTACATAAAAAAAGATAATTTAAACTAAGAGAGGTTTAATTTTAAACCATCTATTCGTACGGCAGGGCAGTACAGTTCCCGCAGTTTCAAGATTCACCTTATTTTTTTAAACAACTGACGAACTGAAATTTGTATCAGCTTCTCTTCTAACTACAAAATTGGATATCATGTTTTCAATTTTAATTTTAATCCTATTTTTTTACATATGGCGCCCCTTTAGAATATCTTCATCTACATTCAAACTAATACATTTTTAATTTAAAATATATACTCTATACTAGGGGTACTCAAACGGTCGATCGCGATAGACCAGTCGATCGCGAGTGCTTTTTGAGTAGATCTCGAGAAGAAAAAATTTTTCAATAAGTAGGTACTTAACTAAACTACAAAAATTTATTACGTAATAAAATAAAACTCTGCTAGCGGCAAAAGGCGGCTTTATCAAAGGAACGCGCGGTACTTGTCAAAGAAAAGCCGCGTTTTTTATTCTTGCCGCTTTTCTAGAAATTTCGGGTGGCGCGTTTGACTGCAACATTCGAGACTTTCGTTCACGCCGATATAAATGTTGCGCCTGCAGGAATTGGAGTCATTCATATATTGGCGAAACACAAGAAACCATTCGAAGATGGATCGGTTGTGAAGGAAGCATTTATTGAAGCGGGTGAGACTTTATTTGGAGATTTTAAAAATAAAACAGAAATCATGTCTGCTATTAGAGAACTTCAGTTATCTCGTCCGACTGTCACAGGGCGTATTGAAGTCATGAGTCAGGACATGGCAGATAAACTAAAAAATTATATCATGGAATGTATATACTTTTCTTTACAGTTCCATCGATATGACACACACTGTCCAGCTGTGTATTTTTATTCGGATGGTATTCAATGACATGTTGGCTAAGGAAGAATTTTTGACAATCATTCCTCTGAAGGGGAAGACCCGTGGCGAAGATATATATGACGTTTTCTTCAATTTTGTAAAAAACTACAAGCTACCAATATATAAATTAGTGTGCATTACAACCGATGGAGCACCAGCAATGACTGGAAACAAAAACGGTTTTGTGGCATTGTGTCGAGCTAATGAAGATTTCCCTTCATTTTTTTCAATCCATTGCATTATACATCAACAAGTTTTGTGTTCAAAAGTTTTAAACACGGAGGAAATTATGGGCATTCCAACAAAAATTGTGAATTCCATCCATGCACGTAGCTTGCAACGGCGGTTCTTTAAGTTGCAGTTGGAAGATAGGGAGTCAGCTGGACACACTGATTTAGTTCTTCACACGGACGTCAGGTGGTTGAGTCGCGGAAAATTCCTAGAAAGGTTTCAAGAATTATTGCCTGAAATAACAGCTTTTCTAGACGAAAGAGGTGATGACACTCAGATGTTGAAAAACGAAAAATGGCTGACTGATTTGGCATTTTTGACTGACATCACAATGCATTTAAACACCATCAACTTGGAGCTTCAAGGTAAAGGGAAAACTGTTATTGAGATGATTAGCGCAGTAAACGCATTCAAAAGTAAATTGCAACTTATGATAGATCAACTGAAAAAAAGGATCTGAAACATTTTCCGTCTTTGAAAGCAAGGATTCCTCAGTTGAATTATGATACATATGAGGCTGAATTATCAAATATTTTGGGACAATTTGAAATGCGTTTTTATGATTATAGTAAATTGGCAAATGTAGCATCATTTATGAGTTATCCTTTTTCATGTAAAAACATTATTAGGAATTAGCTACTGAAATAGAAGTCGTTTAATATGTACTCATGTTCTGTCGAAAATGAGTTGGTGCAGATTATATCAGATATACATCTCAAAGCTACAGCATCTGATACAAATTTCTGGTGTTTTATATCTGAAGATAAATATCCGAATCTAAGGCAAATCGCCCTTCAACTGACAGCAATGTTTGAGTCAACTTACTTGTGCGAGTCTGCACTTTCTGGAATGAAGATAATTAAGTCAAAATATCGCAATCGACTAACTGACGATCATATGTCATCATGCTTGCGATTAGCACTCAGTGGTTACGTACCATCTTATGAAAGTATGCTGAGGACATGCGGTGCCACGCTTCAACATCCAAAGTCACTCCTTAGTTAAGTTTAACACCATATGTAACTCTTTTGTTTTGTAACAACCAATAAACTCGCAATTTTGAATAACTATGAGTTTTTTCATTGATATTGTAGAGAAGAACCTAATTAAACCTAACCCAAACCTTGACTAAAATAATGTATATTGTGCGGAAAGCTAATATCTATATATGCTACGGTACTACAGTATGTATCGTGTATGTACGACAACCCTGCATCACACATACTTGCAGCCTCTCAGAGTCGATCGTAAGTAGTCTAAAAATATTGAGGTAGATCGCTAGCAGTTCAGGTTTGAGCACCCCTGCTCTATACTAATATATAAAAGACTTAGTTGACTGACTCACTCATCACGCTCCAGCTCAAACCGCTTGAAGTAAAAGGCTAAATTTTGGCATACAGATTGATTTGAGGGTGTAGAGGTTCGATAAGAAGCGATTTTTGAAAACTCAAATTCCAAAGGGGGTGATATCACCGTTTAAATATTACAATATTTTTTATTTAAAAAACGGTCAGTTTTTCGGAAAAACGCTTGAACACTTGTTTTTTAATTTATTTTTTTACATATTTTGGGATTTTTTAAAAACTCATACAATATGTCCAAAGGGGTAAAACCATGCCTTAAATATTATAATATATTTTATTTAAAAAACCGTTAGTTATTCGGAAAAACACTTGAACACGTGCTTTTTATTTTATTTTATTTTATTACATATTTTAAGATTTTTTTATAAATTCATACAGGGGTTTTGAAAAAATCCGGTCATTGATAAATTTTTGCGATCTTTCTCAAACCGTTTCCCGTAGAAAGCTGAGCTTGTGCAAACAGCTTGATTTTAGAGTGCAGAAGTACAATAAGAAAGAATTCTTTGAAACTCACGTTTCCAAAGGGGTGAAACTACACCTTAAATGTTTATAGTGGACTCGAAAGTTGTCAAAATAAAAACCGCTTCTTGGTTTAAAGAACGAGCTGTATTAGCTCCAAAAAATAGCACAGCAGACAGCTTTATTGGAAAAAATTACTGCCCCACAATTAACATACTACTCAATAGATGTAGTTATAGACCAAGAAAATGCTGTTAATTATGCTGTCGAGTTTTTACACGGTAAAAAATCGTTATTCATTAATTCTCAATAATGTATTCAGAAAAAAATGTGCATTAATGTTATACAATTGTGCAGAAAACACACAGAGGAGTATTCAAAATAGATGCCTTCATTTGTGTAGCGTTTTTTAACCAAATTTGTACATATTTTATCCACAAAAAAATGCTAAAAAGCCTAATATTCGATGTGCAATACTAAACTACAACATTGATCACATTTTAAGAATAAAACTTGTGTAAAAATACCAATAGCTTCACGTGTTAAAATCTTCGCCCCGATTGGACCGCAGACATCCGACGTCTGCGGTCCAATCGGGGCGTTATGATGACAACATTCAGAAATATAATTCAAAAGAAAAGACAGAATATTATACTGGCAACATACATAAAAGGTTGTTTGGTTTATAGACTTCAGATTTATTAAAAAAAAAACTTTCTTGGGGAGTAGTGTTGCGATTTTGTTTAAAATATTCAACCCCGGGGAATCTGCAGTTTTGTACTCTTGTAGGCAAATAGGACTAAGCTATATACAGGTATGTACTTATATCTATTGACATAATATATAAATACGACTATTTCTGAGAGGGGATGATAACTCTGAACTTAAAGACCATAAACTGGATAAACTTGTTGCTTTTTAGGAATAATTTATATAGTATAGTCTTATTGAATGCTTATAAAATTATTTCATAAAATCTTACATAAAGACAAAGAGGATATATCAGTTTAAGATAATTAAACCTTTTTAAAACGTAATGAATTTGTATTAAATATGCCTCAAACTCGCTTTATTTTCACAAAACGCAAATTATGTTTGACTCTCGTGTAATTTAGAATACGGCAATTGCAGTAACCCGTTATGTTTTAAAATAAAAAAAACTTAACCAATGTCACAAAAGATTGTGTTTTGGATAACTACTACGTTCACTCGTTTTTTTGTTTTAGTTACATAACATCGAGGTTTCAAAAGGGATTTACCAAGAAATTTATCTACATCCAGTTGATGAATAAAACCAGTTTTTTATTAAAAAATATTTTTTATTTGACATAATTTTTGGCTAAAGGTTCTGTAGTTGATTGTGGTTTTTTGCTTCCTTATTTCACATATTTTCATAGCTTATGGCTTGATTTAAGAATTTTTTTTCGTTCAAAAAAAGGGTGTTTTGGGGCGCTTATATCTCAAAGTGGGGGAGTCCTATCGACATTTTCCAAGAGACGTTTTTCATAGGAACTATCTAGGAGAACTAAATCCTAAATGTATCCCTGTCGAAAAAATAACGCAAAAATAGAAAATTTTCAGAAAAACTGAAATTTTTCAAAAGTCATAAAAAAAATTAATGTTTTTAGTGACTTTCTTTTTTATAAAAAAAAGTAGGTATCTGGTCAGAAAGCTAATTACAGTACCGGAAAGTGTTTAAAAAGCTACATAAAATGGATAATTTAGTAAGGGTCCTGGATTATATACAGGGGGTGCACTACCGAGTTGAAGTTTGCACCAAAGTTTCCAAGAATGGGTACATTTTTAACATTATCCTGTATTACAAGGAAACTAATATAGTCCGTATGGTATTTTTTTTACGAAGCAAGATATTTTAAGGTAGACCGTATCCAAATTTCGAGTTTATAACTTTAACGGTTAAATTGCCGCAATTTTTTAAAGCTGATAATTCAAATTCCAACTTTAACCTTATTTTGCTGAGTCCTAACACTGGAACCTGTGGTGGAAGATAGATCAAAATACAAGAGTTCTAACCACACTACACCACAACTTGTTACGTTTTGGACGCGCGTTTCGCTAACCAAGTTAGCATCATCAGCAGATGATATAAACTCACTTTATCAGTTTATATCATCTGCTGATGATGCTAACTTGGTTAGCGAAACGCGCGTCCAGAACGTAACAAGTTGTGGTGTAGTGTGGTTAGAACTCTTGTATTTTGATCTTATTTTGCTGCTTAATGTGAATAGCAATCCAAATCATTTACAGACCTGCGGATGTAACATTTATTTGGCTACAAAAAAGCTCTAATAGCATTTCTCTCTAAGTACGTAGCAAGAGGGTGAAAATTCGATTTAAAAAAAAAAGTGCACATATCGGTCAAAAACCTAGCGGTTGGATGGCCTAGGATGATAATAAAATTTACAGAGATATTTGACATGTCAGTTATGATAGATGTCACGGCTCAGTTTTAGTCTGTTTAAAGCAAGCAATATCCCTGATATTTTTTATTGCTTCGATTTATGTTTGTGCATTTATGCGTTAAAGAGTCGATTTCACGATTTGTATTATAAACTTACGAGTTTAAGTGTATGTCAAGTTTCATGGAAAAAAATTTCTAATACTGTATATTGCCTATGAACTCATATAAACTGTTTAAATTTATAAAACATACATGTGTCGGTTCTATTTGATTTCCGTTTGAAAAGTGCTAGTAAAATAGAAACTTTTGAAAAAAATTGATTTTTTTTTCAAATAACAATGTAGGCGTTTGGTTGGAATACTAAGGAGGTAATAAAGATACACAAAATGGACGGTTTAGGAAGAGTCTTAAAATATATACAGGGGTTGCAATTACAAGGTAAGTTTTTTTCTTAACTTTTAAACTGCGTAATTTTTTTAAATAGGGTTTTCGATGTAACTTTTAGGGGAGTAATTTATTATAGTAATTATTTTAAGTAGTTTAAAATGTTTTTTTTTTCTGAACTACTTAAAATTTTTATATACGGTTTTCACAGTTCCATGTAACTTTTAGTGGAGTCATTTTCCCTAGTAATTTCATTTTCAAATACGGTAGGTACGTTTTTTGAGGTAATTAAAAAATCGACAAGTCAAAAAAAGTATTTTCCCCATAACTTCTGAATTGCTTAAAATTTTTAGATGCGGGTTTCACAGTTTCTTGCAACTTCTAAGGTCGTAATTTATTTTAGAGAAATATTTTTGCAGCTGTCCAAAAAAACGTCTAGTATTTCTAACTTTTAAATAGCTAATTTTTTTTTAATGAGATTTTCACAGATAAATGTATAGGATATATCCGTAAGCGGATGTATCGGACTAGCAGACATTTGTTAATCAAAAATAGCTGTCAAGATTATGATAATAGTAAAATGGGATTGAAAATAAGTGTGTAGGACTAGACAACTAAGGTCACGCACACGACCAATACACGCACTTAAACTCTATCCGAGGGACGACCTGACATATTGGTTCCAAGATTTTATAAACGTAAAATTACAGAATCTATTGAAACTTTTAAACATACACAAAAGTTCAATAGAGATAGGGGTTACGGTGTACGTCACACGCGAAAACCGATCTTAACACAAGATCACTGTTCAGCGAGCACAAATCGGTTATCAAAACCCGGCTCAATCTCTTCGAGCTCATTCAGTGTTCAGATGTCGTGAAGTAATGATTTCTGAAGGTGCCTCGTGCAATCTAAAGCGAAACATTGGATAGTAGTTCCGATTTAACACAGTCTAATCCCAAGAAACTATATTTTTTAATTGACTAAAGCCGTGAAAACTTCTGTGTTAACATTTTGACAGTGTCATTACTATTTCACACTTAATTTTTTGGCAAATTTTCAACTTAATTCGATAAGTAGATTTTTGATACTAAGATTTCGTTTCACCACAATAGCTAGCCAGCAAACTTTTTGCCAGTTTATCCCTGTGGATAAACACTTGATTTTTGTGCAAAATTTGAGGTAAAAAGCATTTTATTAGGCCATTTTGTGAAATGGTTTGTTCCAAAAATTTAACCAGTTTATCACCATAATAACACTTGATCTTTGTGCAAAATTTGAAAACAATCGATGAAGTAGTTTTTTCACTGATTTCTTTTTTTTATTAGGCATCCATTTTGTTCCATCATCTTAGATTTCTACCAAAATATTTTCCAGTTGGAAGTGTTTCAGTAAACTGGATAAGCAGTTTTTTAGTATTCATTTTTTTAACATTTTGATAGGTTGCCATTTTGTTCCGCCGTATTAGATTTTTATCAAAATGTTACCGTGTCATCCCTATATTACTCTTAATTTTTGACCAAAATTTTAAGACGATTGGATAAGTAGTTTTTCAGTTATGCCGCGAACAGACCGACTGAATTAAAAAAGCATGTTTTCGCCATCTAGAAACCCTGAAAAAACTATCAGAGAGTGTTTTTTTCATGATTACAATACTTCTCTTTACGAGTAAAGTGAAAAATAAACTATTCAACATAAGGTAGCTGAGTCAAACCTACAAATAACAGGCCTTTAAAGAGTCTTCAAAGTCAATCAGCAACCAAGTAGAATACCAAAACTCCCACCACAAAGTGTAAACAGGGTGGTGCAACCAAGATGGGGTGGACGATTGTGGGCAAACGGAGAGGAATTTGAAAAAACATTTTTGGGATATGATTGATAGTCAAGAACGCTGTGTTTTAAAATTATACCAATTATACAGGGTGGTCTGAAAAGTTCGTGGTGAACCAAACTTGTGTTTTTTTAAATGAGATACCCGGTATATTATTATTTTAGTTGATTCTCCTATTCGTTACGATCATTTTGATATGAGGTTTGTTGGGTCTAAAATGTATACCAAGGGAATGGGACGAGGTTAAAGTGGAAAAAAGGGTTATACTCCGGCCATTTTTTGAAAACAATTGAAGCAGGTATGGAAAAACCAAATATTCTATAAAATGTATTGTATCTAGGATTACAATAATCGCTTGTAAGTCGTTCAAAATTATTCACTGTTATACAGGGTAGTCAAGTTTTGCAAATTTACCTTGGATTGAATTTTTTTAAATGGAACACCCCATATATTTTACTGTCATATTAAAGATAACATCGCCAGCTTTCAGAAAATACCCTATTTGATATCTTTCTAACCAACAGTTTTTTAGTAAATTAACCGTGAAACCAAAATTTACTCATTCTAACAGAAACGGTATTATTTACGTTGCTTAAATTGACTACCTATAATATAAGGAGGCCATGATATAATCATAAATGAAAAGAAAGATTGACATTCTAGTCAAAACCGCAAAGTGTTAGAGAATTGGCATCAATTACCATTGTTTTTTGACGATAAGCCGAGAAATTGTTAAGTAACAATGAGTTTGAGTACTCCAGAGTTGATAAACATGACTTTTATGTTGGGCGAGTGTCAAAAAAACCCTTTACTAGCAAGCAGGGTTTATGCGGTACGATATCCCGATGCCGAAAAAAAACCAAGACCTGAAGCTTTTGCAAGTTTATTAGAGAGGTTTCAAGAAACAGGCAATGTTGCTTTTAAGCAACGTAAAGTAATTAATAAACCAGTTACCAATGAAGATAATGCTTTGACAGTGTTATTAACAGTGCAACATCCCACACAAGTACCAGGGAAATTGAGAGAGCTACTGATATTGAACGCACTAGTATTAAACGGATTCTGAAACAACATAAATATCATGCCTACCACATTGAATTACACCAAGAACTGTATGATCGCGAGTACGTCCAACGACAAGAGTTTTCAATTTGGTTTTTAAATACAATTTGGGATAATCCAGGTTTTGTAGATAGGGGTTCAGATGAAGCAACTTTTAAAAGCAACGGCTTGGTTAACAAACATAATATGCACTATTATTCAACCGAAAATCCACATTGGATTCGTCAGGTGGACCATCAAAATAAATGGTCAATTAATGTTTGGGGAGGTATAATTGGCTCTCATGTTACAGCACCATATTTCTTTGAAGAGCATTTCACGAGAGAAGTCTATTTAAATTTTTTGTGAAATGAGTTGCCCGTATTGCTCGAAGACTTACCTTTAATGTTAAGTAATTCCTTATGGTTCCAACATGATGGAGCACCCCCGCATTACCATAGGCATGTAAGACATTTTCTCAATAATTGGAAAGGAGAGCATTGGATTGGGCGAGGTGGACCAGTTAAGTGGCCTGCGAGGTCACCCGATTTAACGCCACTAGATTTCTTTTTATGGGGACATGTTAAAGAAGAAGTTTATAAAGAGGTTCCAACCACAGTGGAAGATATGAAGTTGAGAATAATAAGCAGTTTTCGCAACATTTCAGAACTGACTTTGAGAAAAGTGAAACTTTCATTTATGGATAGACTCGAAATCTGCCTTCAGCAAAACGGTGGTTTAGTTGAACATCTTTTATAAGTTTTAATTACATTGTTTTTGTTGATTTATATTAAATTTATTTTTTTTGTAAAAAAAGATCTGTTATTAATACTGTCAAAGCATTATCTTCATTGGTAACTGGTTTATTAATTACTTTACGTTTTTTTGAAAGCAACATTTCCTGTTTCTTGAAATTTCTATGATAAACTTGCAAAAGCTTCTATCTTGTTTTTATTTCGGCATCGCATCATCAAAGAACAATATTTATTTATTTACTGATGACAATATTCTGACACTTTGCTGTTTTGACAGGACTGTCAATCTTTTGTTCAATTTATGATGATATCATGGCCTCCTAATATTAAATTGTCAATTTTAACAACGTGAATTCAGAGTAATTCGTGTTAAAATGAAGAAATTTTTATTTCACAGCTAATTTACTGAAAAACTGTTGGTCAGAAAGGTATCAAATATAGTATTTTCTGAAAGCTAGTAATGTTATCTTTAACATGAAAGTAAAATATACAGGGTGTTCCATTTAAAAAAATTCAATCCAAGGTTAATTTGCAAAACTTGACCACCCTGTATAACAGTGAATAATTTTGAACGACTTACAAGCGATTATTGTAGTCCTAGATACAATACATTTTAGAGAATATTTGGTTTTTCCATACCTGCTTCAATTGTTTTCAAAAAATGGCCGGAGTATAACCCTTTTTTCCACTTCAACCTCGTCCCATTCCCTTGGTATAAATTTTAGACCCAACTAACCTAATATCAAAATGATCGCAACGAATAGGAGAATCAACTAAAATAATAATATACCGGGTATCCCATTTAAAAAAACACAAGTTTGGTTCACCACGAACTTTTCAGACCACCCTGTATAATGGGTATAATTTTAAAACACAGCGTTCTTGACTATCAATCATATCCCAATTTTTTTTTTCAAATTTCTCTCCGTTTGCCCACAATCGTCCACCCCATCTTGGTTGCACCACCCAGTATGTGTTCATTCTGCTAGAACAGAGAGTTACTTACGTTATCAAAATAACAATCGACCCCGTTAGGCGCAACTTCTTTCAGTGCCTTTTCCAGATCTTGCGTCTTGTAATTTATAAAGTGGTCGAAACCCAGTTCTTCCTTTAACCATTTGCCTTTCTCGTCCGAACCAGCGATCCCAATCACTTTGAGGCCTTTGATTTTGGCTATTTGTCCTACGTGACTCCCGACTGCGCCAGCAGCTCCTGTCACGACAAGGGTTTCACCGGCCTTTGGTTTGCATAGTTCAAGTAATCCAAAATAGGCCGTGTTCCTAAAATAGGGCACTTTTTTAAATATAATTTTAATTCATAGTTATTGGTCAATCATGTATAAAAAAACTCTGAACATTTTTTTAAGATTCTGGTATCGCTTAAAACATCTCTAACGTTAGAGGTATCTAAACAGAGTACACTTAAAAATTGACTATATTTGTTTAAAAGGGCCCCATCAATTTTTTTTTTAAATATTGAATTTGTATTATTTCATTAAGTAGTGACCTCAAGAATACCTGAATATCTATTTTTGTTGGTACCCCATTTTGTTTATTTAAAGTACGCCTATTACTTAAATCCAACTTTTAAACACGGACTTGTTTTAAAATTACCATGGGAACATCAAGAACCCAAGAAACGTAAAGTCTATATGTCAACTTTTTAAATATTGGTCTGACAGGAGTACCTTGTAATGTCAAATAAAATATTATAAACAAATGTATCAAAAGCTTTATTCAAATAATCAATAATCTTAATTTTTTAAATCAATGTACAGTTAGTATTGTTTGAAATATTAATACGTCGGTTTTTTAAGACTGAGGAGGAACTGCTGTCCAAATTAATATTGGCAACATTCTCGGAAGTCAGTAAGGTTACACTACCACTTAGGGAACTCCTAACAATGTTTGAAACATTCTTCTTATTGCTAATACTCTTTTCAACGTGTAATCAGTCGTCACAGCTGCCCATTTCTATTCTAGTTGTCGTTAGATTTGAATATAGAAATAGAAAACTTGGTCTGATCGTCAAGATCATTTTTGATGTCTCGATATTAATACTGTAAATACAGTTTAAACAATACTATAGTCAAAAGCAGTGTTATCGTGCGGGTCATACGATTTATCAACGACAAACTTTTTAAGTTTGTTTTTCTTTTATTACGTGTGATCATATCCTCCGCATAAAATCCGGAAGATGAATTAGTTAGACCTATGATATTTTCATATGAAAAAAAAAGGATAAAAAAAACTAATATAACCCTTCAAGTTTTAAAAGAAGCTTTAAAAAATCGAGGCATATTGGAAATTGGACTAAAATTGTTGTCAAAATTAATAAAAATGTTATGTTTTCGATATAAAAAGGACTGCCACAGATACCAAGTCAGCGTATCCAGTTTTTAAAGAAATACACGGCAAAATGTTAATTCAAAATTTTAATAAAATTTCAAAAAGTGGTATTTTTAGACAAGACTTGGATATTTTCTAATGGAAGTGGTTCAAAATCTTGGAAGGACGAGTCTGTAAAAAGTGTCAAGAGAAAAAAGGGTTTTGGACGGGAAAACGGTTTATCATTTTGCATGCAGGTTCTTCAACAGGATTTCTCCCAGGTGCAAGTTTACTGTTTTCTTCAACATCCCAAAGTATGGACTACCATGATAACATGAACTGTGAACTCTTTGAAAAGTGGTTAAAAGAACAGCTGACTCTGGACAATGTATCTTATTCAAGAATCTTAAATTAAACAACCTACTTCATCCTGGAAGAAAAGTGATATTTATGACTAGCTAATAAAACAAAAACAAACTCCTTTACCCAATATGCTGAAACTAGAACTTCTTTTAATGGCAAAATCTATTAAAAAACCAACAATATACGCCGTAGATGAAATATTAACGCAATAGAATTAATATGGGCTGGAGCAAAATCATATTACGAAAAACACGTGACCGATGGTCTTACATCAGATGAAGTGCAAATTGTTTGGCAAGATTCATTAAATTATATTACGTCGGATTACTGGAAGAAATCTGTGGAACATACAGAGAAATTAGTATGGGATTGATGGAATCGAGAACGAGTTCTAGACGTCGAAATGGCACCAATGATCATTGCGCCATTTAAGGACGACTCAGAAGACGAGGACTTTTTAAGTGATGACGATATTTTTTAGTCTATAATATTAAAAAGTTAAGGACTATATTAGTCTTTGACGTGTATAAATCATAAATTGCATTGTGAATTTCCATTTTGCATTGTAACTTAAGTCTTTTGCCTTTGGATTTGTTCGTGTACGTTTCTTAATTTTCTTCGGAAGTAAGCACATGCACAAGTTTCTGTACATTCCTTATACCGATTCTCAGAGCTTTTGCCACTGGCTCCTCGATATTAGCCAGTGAATTTTAATTTAATTTTTTTTTTATTAGATTTGACATTATTTTTTTTCTTACTTTTTTAGTACATTTGTAATTTTGTAGGCAATCAATAAATAATTATAGAATACTTGTTGCAATTTAAAACCGTATTTAAAATAAGTAATTTTTTTTATTAATTATAAGACAAAATTTGATATATAAAAATTTACCAGAAACTCGGAGGTAACGAAAAATACAGGCTATATATATATATATATATATATATATATATATATATATATATATATATATATATATATATATATATATATATATTCTAATTTTGTTTTCTTGGGTATTTTGGTTCGATAGTAGGAAGAATTAGAAAACAACGTTATTAAAAACTTAAATTTTAAACTTCCATTCTTCTACAGATACGTTGATGATTGTTTAACAATCATACCACAAGGAAAAAGCGAATATATCCTCAACGCGTTTAACAATTTTCACCAAAAAAACTTAATTTCACCATCGAAACTGAAAAAGATAAATAAATTTTCTAGACATGACCTTATATAACAAAGAAACTGGCATAAAAACAAAGTGGTATACAAAAAATACTTGGTCTGGTAGATACATAAACTATCTTTCGCAATACCCACACTCCCAAAAAAAATCTGTCATTATAGGGCTCGCGGATAGGGCAATCAAATTAAGCGATCTAGAATTTCGACAAGAAGCTATCCAAAAAGCAAAAAATACTTTATTAAAAAACAGCTACCCAATGAAATTAATAAACTCAATTTTTAAGTCCCGATTAAATAACATTAATAAAAATAATTCTAACCCCAGCAACAATCAAAACAATAAAAATAAATATACTTCAATACCCTATATTCAAGGACTGTCGGAAAATTTACAAAAATCCCTTAAAAAACAAGATCTAACCGTATCTCACAAAAATTACAATACCCTACAAAAACAATTTTTTTCCTCTTTAAAATCAAAAACACCTAAGTTTCAAAAAACACACACCATATACAAAATAAAATGCAACGACTGCCCAAAGGTCTATATAGGGCAAACCACACAGTATCTTAAAAATCGTTTGAATGGACACAAGTATGATAAAAAAAATAAGACAGCGCTTACAAATCACGAAACGGAATATAAACATACTTTTAACTTTCAAGATACTACTATTCTAAATACGGAAATTAATCAAAAAAAGAGAGAGTTTCTGGAAATGTTATACATAAAACGGGAGATCAATGCTATAAATGACAAAACAGACATAAAGAATTTGAGCCAAATATATTATAACGTTAGCAAATAACTCTAAAACTGACTTCATATATACATTAAATTAATATAAAAAAAAAACAAACTAAATTAACCCCCTTTCTTCTAAATTCAAAAGTAAATAAACAATATATCACCTTTTAAATAATAAAACAGTTCAAAACAAATCTAATTATCTTTGCTTTTTTAAACTAATATATATATAAAAAAAAACCCATAGAATTCCTTAACCGACGTTTCACATGAATGCATTCTGCCAGTTAAAGCAGTGTCGCTCGAAGATAGACATACTCGTAGCAATTAATATTATAGTAATTTTAATCTGTATGACGTTCTTTTCAATGTTTTTAAATGTGCTGTTTCTGAGTGTTGTATGGAAAACGTGCTGTTTTTAAATGTTGCATAAAGATGAATTCTGAAAGATCCTTCTTATGGTAAGTCATCTAAAATGATTATTAATAATTTTGCCCATACAATTTATAATAGTCTTTTAAGAAAACTATCTTATCTCGGTTTTCTATTGTTACAGACACACAAAAAAAAATACTGATGAAGACCAACCATAAATGGTCGAAACGTCTATAAAAATGTAACAAAAATGAAATTAAATTTGTTTTAATTTTATTCCTACTATCGAACCAAAATACCCAAGAAAACGAAATTAGAATATATATGTATAAAAGGTTCAGAACTAAACAAAAAAAATCTCTAAAAATGCCTTTATGGCCCTTAATTTTAGACTGAAATTTGAAGAAATCGGATATGTAGTTTTTTAGCTATGCCGCGAACAGACAAACTGACGGACAGACATACCTACAGACAGACGGAATTGAGAAAACATGTTTTCCGGCATCTAGGGACCCTTAAACGTAAAGATCTGAAAAAATCTCACGAGGGAAGTAATAACTAATTATCTTGTGTTTTTAACAAAAATGTATAATATTCTTGCAAAATAAATTATTTTTTTTTATCACAATACAAAAAAAAACAAGTTTTCTTTGCGCAGGGGTGGCCCGCATTTAAATAAATGACACTGTATAAGTAGTTAGATTTTTAGGTCAAGATGGGCTCATAATTTTTGGTGATTGATAAAAAAATCTTACTTTCATTAAGTGGCTGTATAAACAGAACATATCCTGATTGTTCCATTGATTCGAACCGCCTTCCGACTTTATTAAGGCGCTTGCCATTTTGTGTATTTTTGTTTTTGCCAACCAAAAAATTTTAACCAAATACATATTTAGCAAATTTTCTTATTTAGTCCCTCGGCATTTAATATATAATAATCTTAATAATATTGCGTAATATAATAAAAAAAAACTATTTTCTTTCTCCCTGTATATTTGTAAATAGCTCATCGAGATTTAATAGCTCGATAAAAGAATCACACAACATTTTGGTATTCACTGTGTTTTCTGATTTGATCCATAATGTTGGTGACCTTTGGACCCGCACGATAAGACCGCATTCGACTATAGGTATAAAATCACACTTACCCTGGCATACCCAAAGCACCAAGGCCCAGAGACAAAGGTAAACCTTTGAAGTCAAAAGTAACCCTGACCTTTAAACCGTCTCCAGTTGTTTCGCCATTTGAAATTGTATGATTTCTCCAGCCGAATGATCCCACTACATGTTTACCAACTGGGAATTTTGGGTTGTTGCTTTCTATTATTCTAGAATGTTCAAAAATAAATAGTTTATACAATAAATAACAAATTTGTTCCAACTGTTTGTTTCGTAAATTTTGTTTAATGTTCTGAGAAAATCAGATACCTACTTTGCTATTTGTGTTCCTATAAAAGGTACTCCTAAGGGTATTCTAGGTGCATAAGCTCTCATGTATGGATCAACGCTAAGATATACTGCTTCTGTGAGAAACTCTAAAAATAACCAAATAATTAAAATTTACAATTAAATTTCTTGCTAAAATGTTTCAATTCTATCATATAATTATGCATTTCCACGCACATGCATTAACATGTTAAGTCCTAAAACTGGAACCTGTTGTGAAAGATAGATCAAAATACAAGAGTTCTAACTACACTACACCACAACTTGTTACACGTTCTGGACGTGCGTTTCACTAACCAAGTCAGCATCATCAGCAGATGATATAAACTAATGTAACTTATCGTGTTTCTTGAATGTCTATGGGGTGTTTAGTTTGCCCAACATATTTTAGATCGCTTAGGCATTACAGCTAATTTCATAGATGCCAGTCCTCTCCTTCAAATCTACTTTGTTTCCAAGGAGATTTTCCAAACTGTTCTCCGTTTTGTAGGCTACTCTCAAACCTACTTTTTTAAATACTTTTCTAGACCTCTCGTTAATCTGGGATCATACGGGATTACTATGAACTTATTGGGAGCCTCAGGTGCTTGAAGATAAGTGGCATCTTTTAACATTTTCTTATGCTTCTGTCTATACGATCTATACGATTCATTTCATTGTAAAAACGTTCTTTACTTAATGGAAAATTGACTAACCTGTGAGTTAAGAAATGAAATGCTGCCATTTTGTGTTGAAGGCAATGAAATGAGTCGGATATTATAAACCTATCAGTATTAGTAAATTTCATATAAATATCAAATTCTAATTTATCGTTATTTCTAACAACTAACGCGTCGAGAAAAGGCAATTGCCCATTGCTCTCCTTTTCGTACATAAAATTAACGAAGTATATTTTATTATTTAATGTTTCTAAGAAAGTGTCAAATTTTGTTTTCAGATTCAAAAATAGCAACTTATATTGTCTACGATTATATACCTCGGAAAATCGTTTTTTTTCGAATTGGGTTTCTGATCTACCCATACACAAATTTGCAAGGAACGGAGATAAGCAATTGCCCATAGCAGTTCCCGAAGTAGTTTATAGTATTTTTACATTTGTTGAACTGAAAATGTTGATTCTTACATAATTTTGTGAGAAGCAAATATTCATCAATAATATCTTTTTTCAAATTATTGAATTCAAGTAGTTCCTTTAAGTACGAAAGCTAGTAGTATGGGTACACGAGGAAACAATGAGCTTACATCAAAACATATTAAAATTTAACCTTCTTTTAAGTGAACATACTTAATTTTATCTAAGAATTCTAACGAGTTAGTAACCTCAAAGTTATCGTACGAGATATTTAATTTGCTGAATTCTTCTACTAACCATTTTGAAATATTGTACGTTGGTGATCCAACAGCTGAACCAATAGGTCTCTTGGATTTTCCAGATTTATGGATTTTGAGAAGGCAATACAGTTTAGATAACTGTGGGTTACTATGTCTTAGTTTGAATTTTAGTTTATCGGACACAAGGTTTTTAAACCGTTTTAAAGGAACTTTTTGCTTCCGTTATCATTTTTAATAACGGGTTTTTCTCAAATTAATTTGTAAGGACTGGTTTGAATCAAATTATCTACTCTTTCAAAATAATCTGTTTGGTCTAGTATAACAACCTTATTTCCTTTGTCAGCTTTTAAATAAAAACAGCCAGTTAACAGGTTAGTCAATTTTCCGTTAAGTAAAGAACGTTTTAACAATTAAATGAATCGAATTAAAAATATAGCTAAAAGTAATGGATATAATGATAATTTTGTATATAAATTAGTAAATAGACATAAGCATAAGAAAATGTTAAAAGATGTCACTAATTTTCAAGCAACTGAGGCTCCCAAAATAAGTTCATAGTAATCCCATATGATCCCAGATATACGAGAGGTCTAGAAAAAGTATTTAAAAACGTAGGTTTTAGAGTAGCCTACAAAACGGAGAACAATTTGAAAAATCTCCTTGGAAACACAGACAAAGTCGACTTGAAGGAGAGGAGTGGCATCTATAAAATTAGCTGTAATGACTGCGATCTAAAATATGTTGGGCAAACTAAACGCTCCATAAACATTCGTTTTAAATAACCCATGGCACATTTAAGATACAGAATAGTCAAGCGTTGCCCAACATGCTTTGGAAAACAATCACCAAATAGGAATAAATAATCTTAATTAAAAATGTATCGAATAATAGATTATTGGATGCATTTAAGAGTACAGAAATAGTTAAATGTGGTAAGAAAGTACTAAACAAAGACAGAAAGCCTATTCCGTATAGTCCCCTCTATTACTTCTTTGACAACGGTGCAGTCGGGTGCAACCAAGTGTGACCACATTTACCTACAAATAGTCTCGGTTAAGATAAGTTACATTAGTTTATATTATCTGCTGATGATCCTAACTTTGTTACAAAAACGCGCGTTCAGAACATAACAAGTTATGGTGTAGTGTGGTTAGAACTCTTGTATTTTGATGCATTAACATTAAAATGTTGCCATTTTTTCCATATTTTTATTAAAGGCCAACAGTAACAATGTATGACAGACCCAAATAATTTAATTTATTATGCTATTTAACAAAATGTCAGGTAAACGTCTCAGCTGGTCCCGGATCTTTATACCCGCACAGACATAAAGTACCCACTTTTTTTCATATTGGTTAGCCTGCCAAAAATGCAATAAAAAAATCCAGGTCCGTATTAAAAAAACCGGTGAGGTCTCGAAGACAAAACGTCGGATTAAGTCTTAATGCATTCTCTTTTAAAGGAGAAAAAGTGGCTATAAAGATGTAAAATTTATTTTGTAATATCTCTTCAAATGCAGCCTGAAAAAATAAAAAGGAAAATCACGGTTCTTTGCTTTTCTTGCAGGTATCTTCGGAAATAGTAATTGCGCAACTTTGATTTAATTTAACCAACCTCGTATAACTTATAACATATTTTATATAATAAATCACCTCCAAAAGTTTTGGACATTGATAAAATAAACGAATTTACTTATCTCTCATAACTACATTGTTTATCAGTTCTTAAAATAAAATCGCAAAATCATTCCTTTATCTTTCAAGCACACTGTTGATACGGATTTGGAAGTATCCAGATTAAAATTATTTTTACGTTGGTAATTAGAGATAAATATCAAGCTGAAAAGTTGTTTTTAATTAATTTGGTTGATTAACTGTGTTTTTATCTTTGTTGTAGTAATCTAATTTTTTTAGAAATGTGAACTCGAAATGTGATAGATTATTTTCGGAAAATGGAGCATATGAATACATGATTTTTTTTCCTCGTTGCTTGTATAAATATAAAGCTACCCCGCACTTCCCCCTATTAGTAAATGTACAACGAGGATTGAACACGGCATTGTGTTTTTCAAAAACAAAGTCGTACGTCACCATTACACTTACAAGCATTTGCAAAACTATTCAAAGTGCTATCCATATTCTTAAAATCGGAAAACCGATCGGTGAGTGGTTCTGACAGTAGTTTCAGTTCTTCACTCGATTCTTCAGCATAGCGACCGTATTCAATGTTTTTATGATTGGATAATATTAAAAAATGAAAACAGTTTTTACGTCTCATTTGTGTTTCCTACAAGCGAATTTTGTTTTCAAAAGCTTTAAGATGACTGTACAGATAATTTACCAATTGTCCTTGTTTTTGAAGCATCAAGTTCAGGTCGTTTGTCTCCTATGATGTCTACCAGGAATGCCAAGCCATGTTGGATCACAAATTTGCGAAAATGTTTTCTCTTTCATTTCCATAAAATCAGCTATTTCCTTAGCCACCTTACTTCACAATAGTGTGTCACGTCAACGTGTTCTGAAGAGAGTTAATCCAAATATGCTTTAAACTGGCGATGGCTAAGACCGCGGGATCTAATGAAATTGGTCCATATATAACTTTCACTTAGAGCACAAGTTTGTTGCTGAATAAAGCAATGCAGAATTATCAAATCACATTCTTGCACATTCATAGCGTTTGCTCTTTCATCAGAATTCCGATAAAATATTTTCGTGAACCGACCAACTCCAACTAATTTACACCACTGCAAACTATATTGCACCTCCTTTGCATAAGCAAAAAAACAGATTTCCAGTCAGTGTCTTGTGGTGTCCGTAAAGCCAATAATGCCCCTGCACTCAAATTCTTCTATATATATGTTAAATCACTTTCTTGCAAAATTACTTTTTAAAAAAATATTTTATTACTTGAAAAATACAAATTTAAATATATACATTTGGACTTGCAAAATTACAGAGTAACGTTTAATAAATGAATTCGAGCTAGACTGAACTGGACTGTATACAAAGAAAAATAACTATTTATATGTTTCGTTATGCTGACTCAGTGGGAACTGTTTACTTCGTTCTTGAACACTTGGGTCAGGACGTGGGTTCTGCTGATGAAGCTTTCTTGGTATAGACTTGTTTTGAAACAAGTAACACCTGCTGTTTATGAGAATAGGTTGATCTACGTCGTTAACAGATATGTGATACTTTGTTATTGAGATAAGCTTGGCTTTCTGAATAACTGCGTTGACGGGTGACAGCTGATAGTCTGGGAACCAAGGTTAGCATAACTTGTATGATGAAATAGCTGGTGAGAATAGATATAACATATATAACTATCCAATCTATCAGTCAATATTTTTTTTTGATATAACTAGCCATCATATCTATACGTCCAACAGGACGTCGCGTTAAACTCACTTTCTCAAACTTTCACTTCTTTTCTGGGCACAAAAGTTTTGCAACACCTGCAATTCGCTATTTTGGAACTAACTATAAAACTAGCTTTAACAACACTGTCTAAATTTGATCTTTGTGAATGGAACATTTATTGCTGTTTTCCTAAATCGAAATTGTTTCATTCCACAACAAACGCATGACAAAAAAGTATTGGTCAGTCCATTTGTCCAATTCCAAAATTGCCGACATTGTGTCCACTTTCCGCTTTTTTAATGTTACACTACCAGCGAGCCAGTCGTACTTTTCATACCAAGTGTTATGAAAGCCCCGATTTGGTCTTCCTACCCCACCTATAGCAACAAGACAATCTGAAGCAGGTCGCTTTACTTTAACTATGCGATGTATAATTTAACTTCATAGGAGTGACTCGAAAAATTCTGCTGATTTTATTAAAGAATTTACAATATCACAAGCGTACGAATATTTACATTTACCTGGGAAGTTGTAACGCTGCGCTAGGTCCCACTAAATCCATTGGTCTTTAATCGGCAACTGGAAAATTTAAATGAAATTAAATCCGAAAATCCAGACACCGCTATTGAAACTGAAAATCACTGACCACTCCACTCTTTACATATTACTTAGATAATAGCTAATATAAATATGTAATCCACATTAATAAATTAAAATTAAGAGAACACTGCAACCTGCAACCGAATCAAAACAATGCGGAAAACGGCAAACGTAACGTACTTACTCCTACTACCTACTTAAAACTAGCCCAAACCGCATGCAGTTTCAATTTTCAACCTGTTAACGGCTGTTTGTCCAATCGGCCAATCGGAAATCTGCCGCTTATTCCCTTTAGAGGCATGCTTCAAAAGAATCTTTTTATGCGCTAACCCTATTTAAAGCTTAACTTGGCTGAATTACTATGCCCCACCCGCTTACACACATATTAGTAATACGCCAGACAAGGAAGCCCGAGGCATGCCTCTAACAATAACTCTGCAAAAGAAGAATTGAGATGGACTCACAGAACCCGTCCGATATAACGATTGACGATGCGCATTTGGATTGGAGTAAGGTAAAGGCAGGGCCGTATTTTATGAATTTCTCATTAAGCAAAAGTAGGCTGCAAATGCTTATGGATGCAAATAGTAAAAATGTAAAATTGAGATTAAAGAAGTGAATAAGAAGTAATGTAAATTTATTTGTGTGGCACGACTCACACATATATGGAATACGACCACCCGTGCGGATGGGTCGCGTGCCACCAAGTATTAAAATAGAGATGGCGCTTAATTCTCGGTATATCGGTTTTCATACCACTTTAAAAATCTCTGCGTGTCACTAGTGGTACACGTACCACAGTTTGAGAACCCTGAAATAAACGATAAAAATGTAAAACTTAAACCTTTAAAAGTTTTATTTTATCAGTATATATGTAGTTCTATTATTTCTTTAGGTTAGGTTACAGAGCGTCGCTTTTGTATTTATTAATTTTTTAGTTTATTTTAATATTTAATATTTATAATCTATACTTCCATACTAATATATAAAAGACTTAGTTGACTGACTCACTCATCACGCTCCAGCTCAAACCGATAAGAAGGGATTTTTCAAAACTCAAATTCCAAGAGGGTGAAACCACCCCTTAAATATTACAAAAATTTTTATTTAAAAAACGGTCAGTTTTTTCGGAAAAACACGTGAACACGTGCTTTTTATTTTATTTTATCAAATATTTTAAGATTTTTTATAAATTCATAGAGGGTTTTTGAAAAAATCGGGTGATTGTTTAATTTTTGCGATCTTTCTCAAACCGTTTACCGTAGAAAGCCGAGCTTATATAAACAACCTGATTTTAGATTACGAAGGCTCGGTAGAAGAGATTCTTCGAAACTCAGTTTCCAAAGGGGTAAAAACTACCTCTTAAATGTTTATGGTGGTTTTAGAAAGTTGTCAAAATAAAACACTTCTTGGTTAAAAAAGACATTAACTCAAAAATAGCACAGCAGATGACATAAATCTATTTATTGAAATAGTCACCTCCACAATAACATGCTACTCAATAGATGTAGTTACAGACCAAGAAAATGCGGTTAATTATCCTGTCGAGTTCGTACACTCTCTAAACCCTTCAGGAATCCTTCCTCATGTAATGGAACAGGTTAAAACATTACAAAACAATGTAATAGAGTCTACTATTATTTCTGGCCCTGGTCTGGAAGAAACAGTTTTTATACTATTTCCGTCAGACTATCCTTTGCAGTTTAAACATGTACAGTTTCCTTTAAAGCTTTGTTTCGCCATGACAATTAACAAAGCTCAAGGGCAATCCTCAAGTAGAGTTGGAGTAGATTTGCGCTACGATTGTTTTTCCCATGGTCAACTCTGTGACGCATGTTCTAGAGTAAGTTCGCATAGTAGCTTGGCTATTTTACAGCCAGATAATGCAACAACAAATGTGGTTTATAAAGGGGTAGTCAAATGAGGCGATTTAAGTACTCCTTTACATCCTTTTCATGATAGTTGCGGGTACTCGCTAGTAAGTTATATAATAATACTTATTTAAGTTTTTATTGGTACAATTCTAAAAACGTTGTAACGAAATATCCCTCTCCCCGTCTCCCTACGAAAACTTAAACTTTGTTCGTTCTCCAGCAATAATCGTAACTTTCCACTCTCTAAAACAGTTAATTTAACTTTAAACATTACCATTATACTGAAAACTATTATAACCATGATCACGTTATGCGGTATATTCACTGACAACGAAAAATCAGGGTATCAGAAATAACACTGCGACCACAATACAAAATCAGTGTATCACTAGTTTGAAAATTATACCTTCCTTAATCCTTTATAAAACCCTCTAGTCTAGCGCACGAAAGGCTAAATTCTACACCATTCCATAACTTTTATAAAAACATATTTTGCTTACATCAAATTCAATTTAAATAGAAAAAAAATCCTAACAGAACAGTTACATTACATATAAAACTACACAGAAAATTATAGGTTTTGTTAAAAAAAAACTCTTTGCCAGCAAACCTAATATCAAGAACGTAAGTAACTTTGTTTATATTCCAGTCATAGAATCATGTAGGAATTAGTCACTAATGTATATTGTCTACTTTTTAGCCACTAGCCAGCTATCAATATTTTAACCTCGATCTGTAACCGCGTAATAATAACATTCAATTACCTCCATCCTTGAGAGCAGGCAATTCCTCTTCAATTAGTTTAAAATCGGACTTTTTAGGCATACCATCAAATTGTTTTTGAAAAATAAACACCTTTGCTTTCACCATGTTTGAGCAAATATATTCCTAAAAATAGCCGATAACCGTATTATAACAAAATACAACCCACTATATTTGCCGATTCAAGAGCACCAAACTAATATGCCCGCATCTGTTAAAATATATGATAATGTTCATACTCATAGAAAATGACAGGTCCGGGCTAAGGAAACATGTCCAGATTGGATATTTATTGTAAGTATATTTTAATGAGGTATATTTTTAATTATTTATATTTACTTATATAATATGTAGAGTACTCGATGGTAGAAAGACAATAAATGACTAGGAATAAGCTGAAAAATTACTGAGAATTTCATTGTTAAGAATGAAAAACACTGCTGTTATATAATAATAATAATAATAGTATAATATATTCGTTTTATTGAAGTATAATTATACATTTTTCGAAAATTACCATATTCATGAAGAATTTTATGTAACAGAAAAATAGTATATTTTTTTTAGTTTTTATTTTATCAAAGAGGGATTTAATTCAGTATAGACAATCAATCCAATGTTAAATAGAACAGCTCCTAAATGTATCCCAGCTTTGCATTATATTGCTTATGAGCTTTAAGGGTAACAGAAGCAATTTGCGACGTATAATCAGTTTTTGTTATTACTTAATTGGGCCAATACAGAACGAGGTTCTTGATGAGAGTAACTATTTCGGATTTTGCGATTTTTTCAAATTTTAAACGAAACCCTATGTCTTATCCCAAGTTGCAAATATAATCATATATGGGCTAAAATACTGTGATATTGGCTAATATCCCTGACCAATTAGCTAAAATTGCTAGAAGTTCTATTACAATATAAATACGCAAATATTGTTAAAATGCGGAATAATAATTTGGCCATAATCGGGTAAAAATAGCCAATCGCCTCTCTTTTGATTTATTGTTGGATTTATTAGCTACTTTTGACTGAATCGAGCTTTTTTAGCTGAATTCTGACTTGTTTTTTAGCCGGAATTTGAGTAACATTTTTTTCCGAAATTTGGATAAATAATTCCTCATTTTGCCTTTTCTTCATTTATATTGTTCCAGATTGGCCGGTAACCAAACAAGTAGTCTATGAATGCACTCCTTTTATTTTCAAAACACAGCTTAGAGGTAGTACAGGTAAAAACTGGTTATACCTAATACCCGTAACTAAGGTAACCCTAAACTTGTCATTGTCTACTTGTTTACACTTTGAATTCTCAAACTAAACTGAATCTAAATTTGTTCGGGGTCCTCTTCGATTCTTATGTCAGCCAAATGGCTATTACATCTCTTCATTCCTTGGGAAAACAATCAAATTGTAAGGTTAGGGAAAAAAGTCATAGGAGGGGGGATCCCAGTTGGGGAGGGGGTAGTTTAAATTCTAGGTAAAACACAGTCTTTAAGGAACTCGTATTTGTTACGTGGTTGGGAGAAGTCATGAGTTTTGATAATGAGGTCATTGTTAGCAAGTTCGGACCTTATGAAATAATTAGAATTAAGTTTGTTAATGAAGTCGCCCAAGCTTTCAAGGTTTGTATCCCTGTGGAGAATTGAGTTTCTGATGATCTAGAAAATTCTAGAATAATCTAAATACTACAGGGTGAAAAGAATTAAGCCTAACAGAACTTTCGAGAACGATTTTTGGCACTATCATAGTCGTTACATGAATAAAAATTAAGGTAAGTCTACTTCATTAAAATAACAAATAATAAATAATTTCACTTAAAACTTAACAAATCTATAACTAGGACTAAATTCGCAACAATATGATAAATCATCAATTGTTTCAAATTATGTAGAAATAGTATTGTTTCTACAATTTTTTTTTAGGTTGGAAATGTATTTTACTAAGAAAATTGATTCATAACGTAAAAACATGCATAAAATACGTTTTTATAGGTAGAAAAAATACATATTTTTTTTAAAGTGGTGGAATATTTAAACTTTTAATTAGACATTTTGTATGGTAAATAATTTATATTTCGTTTTTGTAAATAAATCTTCGGTTTGGTTTAAATATAGTTTTATGGGTTATAAACGTAAATTTGATTTGGCAATATTATAACAAAAATAAGCGAAATAAAATAACCGAATTTTAGTTTAATTTTGAAACCAAAATATGATAATAAAAGCTATATTTTTCCCTCTTAATTTTTCGTGTCTTAAAATGTCATAATCTGACATTTTTACATAGCTTTTGTTACAATAATTAAACCTAAATACTTGCTAAAATATGTTTGGTTAGCATTTGGGAAAAAATCTCTACTTATTGACCATATTCTGAGTTCGATTTCTATTGACTAAAAATGTCATATTTTGGCATTTTAAATAGCTATACTTACTATAATTTAACTTCAATACTTACTAGAATATATCTGGTTACGTTGTGGCAATAAAGTTGATAGATATTTCTAGTTTTTTGGCCATTCAATATTACAAAAATAAGTTGGGAGGTTTAATTGCCATAGCCTATCTTCAATAAAAATTACTACTTTTAGAGCCAACAAATCTAATTTGAAGCGAGGTTTCATGGCTGGAACACAAACCAGCAATCATTTGCCAATATTTGACAAATTTGTGATTTTATATGTCTTTTATGGCTAACTGTTGGGCAAAAAAGCTCATCAGCTATTTTCTGCTACTAGGATAGTACATATTAAAAAATAAAATTTACTAATAAAGCACTTTTTGACCCAGAAAAAAAACTGACCAAATTCTCTACAATTTTTTAAACATCGCATTGCAAAAACCCCTTAATATGGCATTCGAAATAAAAGGATTCTTACAGTGATGCTAAATTGCCATATATTTCTAGATTTCTGATGTAAATATCTTTAACTTAACTGCATTCGGCATTTAACTTGGTGATAACCTGTTATCGATGTACTTACTGCTTCTACGTTGCCAGTGATTCGGCTGTATCGTTTTTAAGTTATAGCTGTAATGATGCGCCTAACCTGTGCTAACCCGGTACCAGTTTAGCGAGTGTGTCAACGTTGCCTGCTTTGAGCTGTCAGCGGAGTTGACAGCGCTTGAACTGTACGGATGTTTGTGTTATGACTTCAATTATAATGCCTTTGGCGCCTAACCTGATGCTAACCCTTTACTATTTCACCTTCAGCTCCTAAAGACAGCGTTACAACAGTAAAAATATTATTTTTAACAACCCCTATAAACGCTAAGAAAATAGAATTATACTTGTCAACCTTGATTTTTGAATACAAGGAAATGGCCGAATACCAAACGATAAGATCAACATATTTTCTGTCTACTTTGCCTGCAATTTTAATATAATTAAAGTAACAATAGACGTTTATAAGCATACAGCGCCTTATATAAAGTTATAACTATTTGTTACGCTTTTTTTCAGGAAAATAGTGGGTAATCCGCAAATTTTTTTGCTGAAGTGTGTTTATTCCGAATTAAGCTCTACAGTGAATCCAAAAAAAGTTAGAAAAATAAAAATACCTAATCTCTACAGGAGCTCAGAGCGATAATTAATAAATTATTAAAAAAAATGCAAAATGGAAATTTTTCTGAGGCAACCCGCCTAACTTTTATTAACTTATATGTTTAGATACTTAAAAAACTGTTTTAAATCTGATCCTATTCATTCGATGCAAAAATAATAATAATTACTTACGTTTCCACTTCGCAAACATTTTTGCATTCCACAACTTTCAGTGACATCTGACATGGTCATTAAAAGAATGACAATTTCAACACATCTCTAAATTTGTCAATCATTTGTAAATCAAAATAATGTGCATCTGATTGTGACGTAATTCCAGCTCACGGGCGCTTTTCTTTGCGAAAGTTGTGCTTTTCCGGCCTTACATATTACCATATCATGAAGTAACATCCTGTATATTATTGTGTTTTTAAAAAAAAAAATGTAGACAATCAATTTTCCGATCTGAAAAACCAACATTCTCCAATATCTCTCTTTTACCTTAAGACACTATTTTTGAGCTATATACATACAGGGTGTTTCAGCAGAAGTGACGGCTAAAAATGTGGGACGTATATATATATTTTTGCCTTATTTAATATAAGACCTAAAAGTTCATACAAACATATATGCGCGGAACGCCTTCGTTTTTGATATACAAACCAAACATTTCTAGAGAGGTAAAATCATTCAAATTTGACATACACTATGCTGTAAGCATGTCTAGGATAGCTATAATACATTTTACAAAAATTTACTGGGTGTTTCTTTTTTCCAGGTCTCGACCACTTTTAATCTATTAAATTTTTGTTGCGACGTCACTGGATGTTTTAATTTAGAAAATCAGATTCGACATTTTCTTGGTTTCTTGGGATTAGATCGTGTCAAATTGGAATTACTATCCGACGTTTCACCTTCGATTGCCCGAGGCATCTTCAGGGATCTTTACTCGACGAGATCTGAACACTGAATGGGCTCAAACAATCAAATCAACCGTGACTTACACTCTTTTCAGTAAATCCAATGAACATGTTCTTAAGATTAACCCGAGTAAATCCGCAGCATTATTATTTTGTAACGAGACTGAACGCTTACGTCTTGAATCCACAATTAAAATCGAAATCGGCACCAACCCTGTTGCTTTTACAAACCCGTCTAAAAGTCTCGGGCTTGTCATAGACAATAAACTAAAATTTAATGATCACGTAACTTCATGCCTTCAAAAAGCATTCTCAGTATTAAAACCTTTAAACTCTCAGCGACTTAATCAAAAAACCAAGGGCTTGTTGTCCGACACTCTCATTTTGTCACAATTTAATTTCCTAGACAACGTTTATGGTCCTTTCCTTGATTTACAGGCTAAAAATCGGGTTCAAAATGTACAAAATTCCTGCATACGTTTTATTTATGGCATTAGACGAAGGCAGAGGGTTTCACATAAACTGCCCGAACTGGGTTGGCTTAACATGCAACATCGTCGTATTTTACACTCTGCTTTTTTTACAAAATTTTAAAATTTCACCGTCCTCCATATCTCCTCGATAAACTTCAATACCGTACGGATGTGCATAATTTAAATTTACGCCGACAGTATCTGCTATCAGTACCCTTACACAACAAAGAACAGTTTAAAAAAAGTTATTCTTATCAAATTGCTAACTTAATCAACAAATATAAAATAACCAGTAAGTCCCTGTCAGTTGCATCCTTTAAAAAATCAATGAAACAGAAATTGCTCGGCCAACAACTACAATAACAGCGGACCTCGTTAAACAAAAAACTAGTATTTGTTTTCTCGTCTATCCCCTCTCTACTTTGCATATGTCTAAAATAACTCTCTCTTACTTTCTGTCTCGTGCCTCAGTAGCATAGCGCTATTAACTTGGACGCGTACTTTCTTATGTATATATATTTTTTTGTATAATCACTCTGCATTACTCTTTTCTTTTTTTTTTTTTTTAGAAAAAACCTCAACGAACTTTTCAGTGAAAGAACAATTTTTTTATAATTATTTAATAGCCTCATAACCCTTTAATTTGTGAAGGAAGCTGATAAGTGGCCTTTTATTCTTATTGAAGATGTTCATGTTTATCTTTTTTTTAATTTAATTTTCTTGAAATAATAAATGCAATAATATTATTTGCTCATATTTGCTTATTAATTTTAATGTCCTAATGTACCATTTTCCTTCCTATGGAACACGTATACCAAGAAAGGGAACCGTCTCCTCATTGATTCAATTCCGATGAACATTTGTGTATAGTGATTCTACATCGAAACTGACCAAA
This sequence comes from Kuschelorhynchus macadamiae, assembly GCA_030620095.1. Classification (NCBI taxonomy): domain Eukaryota; kingdom Metazoa; phylum Arthropoda; class Insecta; order Coleoptera; family Curculionidae; genus Kuschelorhynchus; species Kuschelorhynchus macadamiae. The sequence goes on from JAUTXW010002972.1 coordinate 41,803, forward strand.
ACATCTTCGAGATCCAACTGGATTGCCTTAAGTTTTTCCACGAAATGTGTAGTTTTTTTGATAAAAGAATCTGTTTTTCCAGTAAATGGATTAAGAAAATTTGAAAGATTTTCACCTAGTTTGTATGTGGGCAAGTCTATTGCGCTGACGAATGGTCGAAGTGGTACATTGTTCTTGTGTATCTTCGGAAGATCGTAAAATATAACCTGGGAATCTTGGAGGTTTTAATGATTTCTTCTCCGCAGGGGTAGACTGGATGCGTTAATCAGATTAATGATGTGTGTTTATTCTACTTGTGGGGCTGCCTGCATAACCTTGTAGGTGTTGTACAAAAGTTGAGTAACTTTTTCCACGTATTCCGTTATAGAATATTTCTTCATTTAAGGTCTTTATTGCTGTTCTTTCGGCTGCGCAGAGGTTAGACTTCGGTGGTTTTGAATTTTTAATGATCTTCGCTGTCTCATATCTGACTTCATCAGCTTATTCCACTGGCAATCTTCTGATTGCTTCTTCAACAGAGGATATTATGTCTTCTAAGGAAATGGATTTTTTCTGATTAAGAGCGGTTCAAACTTCTTTTGTTGCTTAAGTATTACTTCTTGATAGATTTTTCTGCATGTGCGTTGTTGATGTTGTTAATATGGTTTTTTCTGGTCTAGAGGCCAATTTCAGATGAACCGTGACCCTGTGTTAAGATCGGTTTCCACGTGTGATGTAAAGCGAAACCTGTATCTCTATTGAAATTTTTTGTATATCTAAATATTTCAATAGATTCTCTAATTTTTTGTTTATAAAATCCTGGAACCTTGGTTTCCTGTGTTCTGGTGTTCAGCTAGAGCAAATTGAACAATTTGTTTCTTTTTAATACATCGTTCATGTTTCTTAAGTATAGTTGATATTGTACCTTTCCAAACAGGAGTATATACAATTCCTCGCTCCTGTAGAGAAGTGGGTATGGGAGAAACAGGACGCTCAATATCAACTAGACTTCAGTTCAGTTCCAGCAGTTGTACGAGGCGGTTGTGTTTTCGCTCGTATATTGTTTTGCCGGTACTTGAACGTTTGTTTGGTTTTGGTTTGAACTGTTTTGATTTCAATTTGTTTTTTGTGTGCTTTGACCCGATCATCAGTTCGTCGTTTGCTATAAACTAAACTTGACCTTGTTTACCCGGATCCGGTTATTAGTTATAGATATTGTTTGTGCGTGACATTTAAAGATTTTGATTTATCAACTGGAAATATTTACATAAAATTTATCTAAATCTTTTTTTTAATTTTCACTTTTTTTGTTCCTTGAAAATTTTAATTTTTTATTTATTTATAAAATGGCTGAATTTAAGTGCGATTCTTGCCAAAAATCGTTTCGGAAAAAGACTGTTACAGAATTCGCTGTAGTGGGGAGTGCGAAGAGATTTTTGTATGGTCTGTACAGGACTGGATAAATCCACGACAAAAGTGCTCTACAAACAAAAATTCAACAACATAAGATTTTTTTGCACTGTTTGCGACTCTCCAACTCTGAAATATTTGCATGATAAAATATCAGATCTCCAAAAGACTCAAATCTCTTCAGAATATCTCGAAGCCCTGGGTTCCTGCTTAAAGAAAAACAACGACATCCTTCCGATCATTGGCGAAATTTACGACATCTTACTCAATCATGACTCCAAATGGAAGATACTGCTAGAAAAAATTGAGGATATTCACAGCCTCCATTCTGGAATATCTGACAGTATACAAGAATCCTTATTTAAATCCATTAAAGAAATTAGGCAGGATACTTTCAATCTATCATCTATTTTAATGGAATCTCAAAATGAATCTGTCAAAGTCCAGGTGCATGATTCATCGAAGGAGCAGTTGACTAAAGAGATGGCTGAGCTGAGGCATAGTGTAAAACAAATGGCACTTACCCTGGAGAAGCTTGCTGATAAGCCTAAACAACAATCAATAAAGAAGATATACACCACCGCAATATCAACCCAAACCGATACAACAGATGTCCAAATGCCTGTCAATAGGTCTCCAAAAAAGCTGTTTCCTTCAGCCCAACAAAACACCCATTATAGAGAAATGGCATTATGTAGTGGTATCCATAATTCCGTCCACGTATAAATCAAATCAGCTTGTACACTACATCAAAGAAAAATTAGGAACCACGAATTTTGTGCGTTGTTTTCCTATGCTTAAGAATGCAGACACTTTGCGCTCCGATTTTAAAATTGGGGTGCAAAATAAAGATCACTTAATTCAGCTTAAGAACGCTAGTCTGTGGCCACCTGGTACCATAATTGATCCTACCAATGATTCAGTTTCACCAACCCTTATCCAAACGCCGCCCACTTCCACAGCCCATAATGTCTCATCTTCTAGTCATCAAGATGTCAATATAGATATCCCAAAGAGCCGGGGGCTGACTCTCACCAAAGCCTCAATTATTGGAGTCACCAGTGACATTTGTGCCTGAGGAGGATAAGTCAGTCATGATTGGCTCTGACAGGGAGGCCATAGCAGCTTGTAGGTCATTGGCACTGGAGGGTTCTAAATTAAGCATGGAGAAAACTGCAAGGAAAGATATTTTTTGCAGTTTGATCCAATGACTCCACCAAGAGTGCGGCTGTCCCAAGATTCGGATAAAGCAAATGGTCGCTGATATATTAGCCAGATTAAGGGATCCTTCCTTACTTAAAGAGCTTAAGGCTGTTTCTTGCTTATCTCAACACGACCAGCCATCTAGTGTGTGTTTTGAGGGGCATACAAGTACTAGCATTAAATTATTGCTAGCTTCAGAAGGCCTTCCCAGTGACAAGGACTCCCTGCGCAAGTTGTATTATCGCTTCCACGATGCCTATGGGATTGGTTCATCTGAAGTGGACTCAGACCTTGCAGCGTATAGATCTTCTACTCCTCGGAAAAAATTTTACGGCTCCAAAAAATTCGTGAAAGTACTGGTAAATATTATTCTAGTGGTTCACCATCAAAAAGTAAAAATTTTTAGTCAATATGACGCGAAAAGAGGATCTAGCACCCTCTAGAAAATTGACCAATAGTAATTTTAATCTTTTTTTTCTTAATATTCGGTCCTTAAGACATAAAACAGACGAATTATATCTTTTGTTAGAAAAGCTAAATTTTCCAGAGGTCATTACCATCACTGAGCACTGGCTAAATATCAATCAACCTGTTTTTATTAAAAACTATACCACAATTGCCAGATTTAATAGAACTAATTTAACTCATGGACGTACCATGATAATGTCTTTAAATAACGATTTTTCCGAAATATCAAAGTATAATCATTTATTATCTGAAAAAGTATTTGAATTTTCTATCGTTTATCACAATACTTATGACCTTTATATTATTTGTATTTATAGAACACCTGATGCTGATGTGCAATTATTCTGCCATAACCTTCTAAGTTTGCTCGAGTCCCTTCCTGTAAAAAGCAAATTAATCTTATGTGGCGATTTCAATATTGACTTTTCCAGTGTGTGTGCTGCTCAGGAATGTCTTCAGTCCATCTTTGAGTCATTAGGAATTGCCATGCACGTCAACTCACCAACCAGAATTACTAAGACAAGTGCCAGTACTATAGATTACGTTGTGTCTTCTTTCGATCCTAGCTCCGTCGAATGTAATGTCTTAAGTCCAGGTTTCTCCGATCATGAAGCAATTTTCACAAAATTTTCAATTACATCCAAAGCCAAAAATTCCTCTAGACAAGTAGGCCGTATTTTTTCGGTTAGAAATTTCATTAATTTCAAACACCTATGTCAAATAACTGACTGGGACTCTCACACTTATGATGTCGACACTGAATTTTCTCGTTTTATAAAAACTCTAACTAATATAGCTTCTGAGTCTTTTCCTCTTAGGCCTATCAAAAATAAAAGAAGTAAACCCTGGTCCACTAAATGTTTACGTATATCTTCTAAGAACATGCGGTCACTATCTCATTTAAAGAAATTTTCGGACAGTGTCTTTTTTCATAATTATGTAAAATCATACAGAAAAATTTATCATAAGACTATTAAAGCCGCCAAAGATATTTATTACAATAATAGACTTTCTAACGCCAAAAATGTAGCTAAAGAAACCTGGCCTATCGTAAATGATTTAAGAAACAAAACTCCTTTATCCAACACTATCCTTACCTCTCCTGAGGACCTAAACAATTATTTTGTAAATGTAGCCAAAGATTTGACTAAATCCGTATCTCAATCTAATGACCCAATTTCATATCTCTCTAATCATAGGGTAAACCCGCACAGTTTCTTCTTTTCACCAGTAGTTTTATCAGAACTTCGCAGTACAATTAATGATATCAAAAATAAATCTTCCTCGGGAATTGATGGGCTTACTTTAAAATGTATTCAAGTCTGCCGGAGTGCACTCTAGAGCATCTGACTGCTTTGATAAATATGTCTTTCCAAAATGGTACTTTTCCAAGCTGCCTTAAAACTGCAATAATCATACCTCTTCACAAAGGAGGTGTTTCAGAAGAAGCTTCGAACTATCGCCCAATTGCACTTCTCCCTACGCTATCTAAGATCATCGAAAGACTGGTTAAAAAAAGGCTTTTATCATTTCTGTCTAGATATGAAATACTTACAAAACATCAATTTGGATTTTTAAGTAACAAATGCACAAGCGATGCCATGTTTTCCCTTCTTAATAGAGTTTACTCCAGCCTAAACAACCATCACGCTACGGCAACAATTTTCTGTGATTTTTCCAAAGCTTTCGATTGTGTGAATCATAATATATTAACTAACAAGCTGCAGTACTATGGATTTAGAGGGGCTCCTCTCGATTGGTTTAAGTCATATCTTAGCAACAGAAATCAAGTTGTGAAAGTTGACAACAGGATGTCTTCTTGTAGGCCAATGGAATATGGAGTGCCTCAAGGCTCGGTACTAGGCCCTATCTTGTTTCTTCTGTTCATAAACGACATGGCTAATTTAAACATTAGTGGAAAAATATGTCTCTTTGCGGACGATACCAGCTTTACGTGGAGCCACCCAGATGTCACGGACCTACATAGGATTGTATCTAATGACCTAATCACCATTAAATCCTGGTGCGATTCTAATCTCCTATGTTTGAACATCTCTAAAACGAAAGTCTTGTCTTATAAAAACACGCTGCAACCTTTTGACCTTAATGGCACCACTATTGATGTCGTAAACTCTGTAAAATTTCTAGGGCTTCTTGTAGATGATTCTTTAAAATGGGATCCACATATCGACGCTTTATCAAGGAAGTTGGGTTCTGCTTGCTTTGCGTTGAGATCTGTTTCCGAGGAGCTTAGCTTTTCTACCTCTAGAACTGTTTATTTTGCTCTTGTTGAGTCGCACCTCAGATATGCTATTCCATTCTGGGGTACATGTTGTGCGACTCAATTTGATCGAATTTTTATACTACAAAAAAGAGCTGTTCGTTACCTACTGAGACTTAACAGTAGAACTCACTGCCGAGATTTCTTTAAAAGATATAAAATACTAACCCTTCCTTGCTTATTCATTTTGGAATCGGTTTGCTTAATTCGTAAGCATGCACCTGCTCTATTAGAGAGACCTTCTCACAACTACCCTCTCAGAAACACTGAGCACGATCTCTATCTTCCAACCCCACACTCAGAGTTAATTAAAAGATCAGTAATCTACAATGCAAAAAAAAATGCATAATCACCTGCCATTTAACATCAAATCCATAATATCTCTGACTTCATTTCGCAAGGCTTTGAAATCATTCTTATTGGAAAGCGCCTTCTACACCGTGAACGAGTTTTACAACACATAAATTTATCCTTATGAACCCCTAGTTTGATAGTTGCCATTACCAACCATTTTTACCGAATTTTGTATATGTATTTGTTTAATTGTTTCGTACTTTTTTATTTTTTATTTTTTACTTTGCTTTTTTATTTTTTTTTACATTATATTTATGAAAATGTTTATAACATAGTACGACTGACAAAGTAAATTTCTAATGTACTTCTTTTAGGATTCTATTATATTAATATTCTAAATTCTTAATTTAAATATTATTTTTCTATAATATTTATGATGTGTTTTTGTTTTGTTTTGTTTGCTAATTTTGATGTTGTAAACTATTTTTTTTTACAACAGCTTTGTCCACAAAATTGTAAAATTTTTTTGACAATAAAGCATTTATTTATTTATTTAAGGAACATCAACGATGTATTTAAAATAAACAGATTGTTCAATCTGCTGTAGCTGAACACCAGCATGCCACTGGCCATATTATTAATGTGAAAGAAGGTTCTAGCATCGGTTCTAGAATTTTATAGACGAAAAATTAGAGAACTGCTGAAATATTTAAACATACAAGAAATACGGGTTACGGTTTAAATTACACGTGGAAACCGACTTTAACAAAGGGTCACGGTTCGGCGAGCATAAATCGGGTATAAAAGCCCGCTTGAATCTCTTCGAGATGTCTCGTGCAACTGAAGGCGAAACGTCGGATAGTAATTCCAATTTGACACGGTCAAATCCCAAGAACCATGATTTCTAATTCTGAGCTTCCGATCTAGATATTTTGAGTAGTAGTAGTAGCTCTACACATTTAAAATTGTATGTTATTTTTCTGCATTTATTTTGGTTGCTAAAAATACAGGTTGTAATTTTTCGGTTCATTTGAGGACTAAAGTTCATATAAATATGTGTTCGAAAGGCCTTTGAGATACAGGGTGTTAAAATAAAAAATAATTAAAAAAAATTAAATATTAACACCACCTATTTCAAAAATTAAGGCCTTTTGAACACATGTGTATCTGAACTTTTAGTCCTAGAATGAACCCAAAAAAATAGATTTTGCATTTTTAGCAATCAAAATAAAAACAGAAAAAATACCATAAAATTTTAAATATGAAGAACCTCAGCATTTTGCTAACCCCTAAACGCTTCAAAATACCGGATTAAAGTAAGAAACCAAGAAAACAATGTAAGGAATCTGATCTTCTAAATAGAAACACCCTGTGACGTTGCAGTAAAAAGGGTCGTGACTTGAAAAAAAAGTAACACCCAGTAGATTTTTGTAAATTGATTTATCGCCATTTTGTAGATATTGCTTACGGTGCGTCAAATTTGAATGATTTATTTGTAAAAATGGAAAAATACTAAAAAAAATTAAAAATTTGACACCCTGTATCTCAAAAACAAAGGCCTTGCGGACGGATGTTTATATGAACTTTTAGTCCTGAAACAAGGCAGAAAATTACATCCTTCTTTATTAGCGATCACTTAAAAACACCCGGTTTCGCAGGCGCATATACAAGGGAGGGGAGGTAATGGGGTAATTACCACCCCCCCAAATATATCAAAATTATTTAATATTTACGTTCGCTGATTTTGAAAGTTATATAATATTACATTGTGAGAGACAGTGCCTACCTTTTTTTTTTTTGGTCGTCAGTTTTGATCAATGTGTAAAAAACTTATAAATTACTCCTATAACTGCAAGCTGTATACGCACCTGCGGTTTTGTTGCTTAATATTTTTGCTAAAAAAAATTCATTACGGTACTTTTTTACCCGATAATGCATGTAATTATCATGACTGGCATATTTGTTCATAACAAATATACTTAATCAATTAAGATTATAATTTCGTAATTACCAATAATATAATACTTTTTATTTCTGTTAAACCGAATCTCTATCAATGAAAAAAATATATGTTATTATATTATATACATATATATATATATATATATATATATATATATATATATATATATATTATATATAATATCAGAAATAATGGTATATTTTTGTTTAAAATAATGTGTTTTAAACAATCAACATACACTCGTAGTTCATTATTATTACTCGAGTTTTCCACTTCTGGTATCTTTATCCTGGAAGATAAAAAGGGTACTTACCCGCACAATTTATATAACCTTTTATAAAAAAGTATGATTCTTTTTTATTTATCGTTTCCACAGCTCCAAATTTAAGAAAGAAATAACTTTGATACAGGAGCCTTTGATTCGATACCCCACAGTTGGCTAACCAGAGTACTAGAATTATATAAAGTCAAAAAAAACATCAGGCAATTTCTTACGCAAATCATGAGTACGTGGAAAACTAAAATCAACCTGAGAATACAAAAAGAGCACATCGAAACAGAAGAGATCTACATCAGACGAGGTATTTTCCAGGGAGTAACACACTGAGTAACACAAACTTCGGATTCCAAATTAAACACCAAAAAAATAACCTACACAAAATAAACCATCTCTTGTACAGGGTGTCCAAAATAAGAATGTATATCTCCTTATCTCGAGAACCATAACAGATAGAAGGCAAGTTCATATACAAAAGTTTCTTAGCTTCGTTTGAATTTTTATTTTATTATATTCTTATTTATACAGGGTGTTGCGTTTGGTCTGGGCTGAGATGCACTTTCTTATTTTAAATGGGACACCCTATATATTATTGCAGATTATGATAACGCGCTTAAAGACGAGTTCACCAATATATAACAGTATGGACCTATAGTGCAACGTTTCGGATTTATTGACATTTTTCTTCAGTTTTCTACCTATTTTCAAATTAACAGAACTAAAGTACTTTTATAATTTTTTAAATTTTTGTTAAAGCCTTAAAAAATTAAAACCTCGTTCTACTCACAGTCTTATACTCGAGTTTTAAAACTTCATAAAAGTTGCAATGTTGCCATGCTTCGCGTATCGTATTTTTTTTTTAAATTTAAATGCAACACCCTGTACATTACAATAAATTCGGATAGAGAATTGAAGTAAGATTTCAACGACCCATAATAATATGGGTCTCCGACTTATAGTTTTAGACTTATTGACGATCATCTTCAGCATGCAACTAATTTTTTTAAGACAAAGTTTTCAATTTGTTTAATTTCAAAAAATTCGTGGGTGTATTATAATGTATGCATTAAGAGTTATTACTTAGGTACCGATAATCTTTATTTACCCTTGATTATTATCTTAATATAAAAGTGTCGTTAATTATAAAACCCTTAGAACCGTATTCACTAAAGAGGTTTAAATTTAGACCATGTCTAACTTAACACTTATAGGTTTAAAATGACAAATGCAACGGTAGAGCAAATAAATTATTGTAGTCACAATTACCAAATGACAGTGACATATACAAAACGCAACTGGCGAACTAACAGTTTTAAATGTCATGGTAACTAGATCTGGTCTAACCTTTTTAGCGAATACGGGGGCTAATTTTTTAAATTTAATTAATGTTCACCTATTTTTTGCTTAAATATTAAGATATTGGAAAATCAACAAAAAAATAACAAGAAACTAAGTTATTCAATAAAATCTAAACCGTGTATATTTTGCTTTTTTTAGATAGTTATTTAATTCAAAACATACTTTGTAAGCGTATCGCCTGTATTTCAGCCGGTATAAACGAAAAATGTGATACTTGTTAATTATTTTATAATTTTCCATATTTTTGTGTATTTCTAAATAAAAAACAGCGTTATTGGTTGGTAAAGAAATAATATTAATAAAAACAAATTATAATTTGAAAACGCTTTAATTAGATTTACAGATTTTATGCTTTATATATTAGATTGCTTAATTGTTTTTATTTATATTATATTAACTAAATTTATTTGGAAAAAATTCTACAAAAAACTTATACAAAAAATTATTTTATTAAATGACCAATGAGTCCACCGTTTTCGGCAATGCAAGTTGTAAGAATCATTTCTAATTTATTGGTCGCTTTTCGAACTGCTCCACTTTCATTTAAATACCCAACTTTCATAATAATTTTGTTTCTTAAATCCTCAATATTTTCGCAGCGGTTTTGGTAAACCTTATCCTTTAATGTTCCCCATAAGAAATAGTCCAATGGAG